>JAVVLW010003748.1:0-15000 GCA_034401795.1 Chaetoderma sp. LZ-2023a
CAGACAGGTCAGCTGGCCAGGTGGCTCAGGCATTCCAGGGTGTCTACGAGGCTTTGGAAAATCTCCTCCAGTAGCCGGAATTGTTGCAGGTGGATGAGGGTAAGGAGTTCAGAGGGGAGACTGCACCCCTCATGCGGAAACACGGTGTGGCAATTAGGCAAGCAAGGTGAGGTAGGGCATAACCGTGCCCAGGCTATCGTTGAGCAGTGGAATCGGACACTGGCAGAGAGACTGTTCCCACGCCAATACGCCCAGGAAATGACCATGCCTAGTGAATGTTCTAGATTATGGGTGAGAGGGCTGCCTGCTGTGGTGGAGAGATCCAATGCCGAGGTTACTAGGCTAATCGGGAAGAAGCTGGTAGAGGCTATCAGACACTCTGCTGGTCACAGCTTTAGAGGAGCGAACAAGGGAGAGGAGTGCCTACCACCTGATGCTCTGGTTCGGTACCTGTATGCGCCTGGTGAGCTGGAAGGTGGTCGACGGCGTGCAACAGATCCTAACTGGTCGATAGATGTTCACAAGCCTGACAGGTATGTGGAGGCGGATTGGCGCCTACACTGTACTACCTGGCATGCCAGCACGGAGTGCCTAGGCGACCATATGCCATAGAAGAGCTTCAGCTAGTCCCTGAAGGCACACAGCTACCACCCCCTAGGGTGCTAACATGATACTCGATGGGCTCGGTATGGACACCTCCCCTCCTGTATCCACGCATCGTGGATCCGCGGCTCCCACCACGTTCTGTTCTGAAACACTTATTATATACCTACTCTGTCTGTCTGTCTGTCTGTCTGTCTGTCTGTCTGTTTGTCTGTCTGTATGTCTGTCTGTCTGTCTGTCTGTCTTTACATTGAAAAAAAACGCATTGGCACAGGAATTTAATTAAAAATTTCTTTGCCTAAATTTGTCCTATCGAGACCAAGTTTAGATTTACTTAGAGTGGTCCCCCCTTGAGATTAGTTGGGGTAAAGTGAATTAATCAGTAGGTCGCTTTAACAGGTAAAGGCTGGGATTCATCCTACATTATAGAGAAATCACACACACGAATGCACACACATACACATACGCACGTACATACGCACACACGCACGCACGCACGCACACATCTGAACGAATGCACGAATGCATGCAATAATACATGCACACAGTAATACATGCACAAATGCACGCAATAATGCATGCATGAACGCATGCACGAACGGACGCACGAATGCTTGCACGCACACACCCAGGTACTAATGTACTCACGAATTAATGCACCCAAACCCACATATACACCCACGCAAGTATAGATGCACACATGTACGGATGTACGAGCACACACCCATACACACATACGAACAAACGCCCGGACGCACGAACGAACGAACGAACGAACGAACGAACGAACGAACGAACGAACGAACGAACGAACGAACGAACGAACGAACGAACGAACGAACGAACGAACGAACGCACGCACTTTTGCAGACACAAAATTAAAAGATGTCCTACGGATATGATTTCATGTTGCCCCACCATTGATTTTGGTTGGGATTAGATTTATTTAAGAATAGGTAGGGAGGGATGAAACCTTGTCATTGTTATCAGGAACTATAAGGTCTAACTTTGATCTTACTAGCAAATCTTTCAGGTTTGGATTTCTATTGTAAGCTATTACTGGTCGTGCTTTGATCGGTTCCTTTAATTTAGATTGCAACTGTGAATATTCGTCTTTCATGGTTTTCGCTAATTCAACATTACGTCTATTGTATATGAGTTGAAATGGGATAATTTTGTTCTTTTGTGATATTCCCGAATCTACATTTATTTCAAATGGTGCTTTTGTTTGGAGTGTTCTAATCCAATGGCCCTCTCGGATTTTGCGAAACGAACTCGTTTCTTCCTCACTATCGAAGGTCGGAATCTGTTCTATTGGCATGATTTCAAAATGATGTTCAACTGAATGATCCGGAAGTTGGAAATGTTGAGCAATTGGCGTATCTGCTGAGGTGTTAATATCAGAAACGTGGCGTCTAGCACGCACTCTAAATGCATTTTTTGTTTCACCAACATACTGTTTCTGGCAAAGGGCACAATTGATCAAATAGACTACATTCTCAGAATCACAATGCATATTAGTTCGGATATGATATTCATTTTTAGTTTGAAAGCTCAGGAATGTTTGTTGGTTTACAATATAGTTGTTTACTTTGCATCTATTTTTGTCGCATTTAGAAACTGATCCATCGCACATGATTGGTTTATTGTGTTTAATTTGGACAGGTTCAAACTCGGGTCCACTATGAGGTTTTAGATTTTCAAGCTCATTGATGGTGTCTGCTTTAATTTTTCGAAGAAAACGGGCTGAATAGCCTCGTGCTTTCAAAGCATCAAACAGAGTAGAGCATGCACTATTCAGATTTTGCCTGTTGCTAGAGTTTCGAAAAAATCTTATGATTTGCGATTTGATCAAACCTTTAAATGTGTGTGGAGGATGAAATGATTTTTTGTGAAGCAGCTGATGTGAGTCTGTTGGCTTAAAGAATACTTTATATTCTAATTTTCCAGAGGAATCATATTGAGGACCCTTATAGATCGTGACATCTAAAAAGTCAACCGATGTTCCACTAATAGTAGCTTTTAGCTTGATGTTTGAATCTTGGTTATTTAAAATGCGAAAAAATTCCCAAAAGTCTTCTTCTGAATGTTGCCAAACTATGAAGATGTCATCTAGATATCTGAGGTAAAGAAGAGGCTTTTTGGTTGATTTGTTCAGTGCCTCCTCTTCCCACTCTGCAACATAAATCGTGGCAAAATTTGGGCTGAATCGTTTACCCATTGCGCATCCACAGATTTGAAGGTAATTTTCACCATTAAATTGGAAATCGTTTCCTTTAAGACTTAGCTCTAATAATTTTAGAATTTCCGTGTCTGGTCGATCTGGATCAGGAAATTTGACAAAAGAATTCTTAATAGCATTGACTCCAGCATCAATATCTATATTGGTATACATAGCATCTATGTCTAATGTGACTAAATATGCATCTTTCGGAACTGACAATTTGGATAGCTTTGAAAGAAAGTGTTCTGTGTTCTTGAGAAAGCTCTTGTGTCTATTAGCAATGGGCTTTAAATAGTAATCAATATATTCTGAAATGCCATAAGACTCACTGCCACAGTCTGAAATGATGGGTTGTCCAGGCGGTGTCAATGGATCTAACCAGGTGCTGATAGGTTTATGGATTTTAGGCAAGATATAAAATGTCCGATTTTGTGGATTATTCTCACCTAGCAGATACTTTAGCTGTTTCTTATCGATGTACTTATCTGTATGCAATGAATTAAGTATTTCAATGAAATTTTGTCGGTTCTGAGGCCAAATTAAATTATCAAGTTTTCTGTAATGCCTGGTGTTAGTTAACTGCCTTTCGGCCTCGCGGATGTAGTTTTCTCTAGACATAATCACAGTTGCTGAACCTTTATCGGCTGGTTTTATAATAATATTTTGATTTCTACGTAATTTGTTGATAGCCTGTCGTTCGAGAAATGAAAGGTTTTGCTTATTGTTTGTAACTGGCAATGATCTGGCTATACCAGCAACCGTTTTTATGGTTGCTTTAACATTGTCATCAACTAGCCTATCTGGAGGGTCCCAACCGGATTTTCCAGTGAATGGTTTTGACTCTCCATTTAAATTTCGAAAATGATGGGCTATTTTTACTGAATGACCAAAATTAGCTACTTCAATAAGACCTGTGTCTAAAAGCAAATCTAATCCTGTTTTTGGTTTTGGAGTTGGTATAAAAGTAAGACCACGATCGAGAATTGATTTTTCAGATGGTGAGAGATCATAGTCAGCTGCTAAATTGACAAGGTTTGTTCCTAATCCTATGTTAGGGGAGCTATTGCCTTGACCCACATTTAGTTTAAACTAAGTACCGTCAACCAATGGTTATAAATACAATTAGCTGTTTCTTTCGTCCAATGGATTCTATCCTTCTCAACATGAAAATTCGCATCAGAAATTTTGGGGATGACCTTATCAACGTGGCAGTTGGACCTTGCTGATTCGTTGATACGCTTGAGACAGTACCTTTGCCTGTCTGACAAGCTATCAGAGAAGTTAATCTCAGCAAAGTGCAACTCCGCATTAGGGAAGGTGTTTTTAAATTCACGAGCCATGAACCGTAAATGGCTTGAGGCTTTGGTTGGATTCTCATTTTTGGAGTTGATGCCAATATTCAAGATGATCTTCTCCGGGCTAGGGCCATCCTGGTGTCGCATAGCCATTGTTCTGAAATGTGATAATGCGGCACCAGGATAGCACTCAACCTGGATGTCAGGATGGACATCTAAATCAATTCGGGCTAGATTAGAGGACCCTATCATCAGAATCTTTTTGGTGATTCTGGGGATCCTCCACAGGCCCTTGCTATGCGATTGATGACGGTACTTAGCAAACTTCCTGTCAGACAGGTTACTATTATTCTCCATAGGAGGGAGAGGAGGTGGAGACAGAAGAAGAGGAGCAGAAGAAGGTGCGTGAGGAGAAGAGAGATGAAGCGTAGGAGGAAGAGAAGGAGGAGGGATGGAGAGAGGAGATGCAAGAGGAGAAGATTGAGTATGAGGAGCAAGAGGCGGGATTGAGAGAGGAGATGCATAAAGAGAAGAAGTTTGAGGAGGAAGAGGAGGAGGCGGGATTGAGAGAGGAGATGCACGAAGAGAAGAAGTTTGAGGAGGAAGAGGAGGAGGCGGGATTGAGAGAGGAGAAGGGGGAAGAGGAGAAGATCGAGTCAGAAGGTGGCGAGGAGAAGATAGTGGAAGAGATGAGGAAGAGTTGCTAGGTGGTAGATTGGGGGAACAATGAGTAACAACCCGACAACGGCGCACAGGAGGAGAATTTGTCTTTGGGAGAGCCGGCCATGACTCTGTTACATCATCAACACCAGGTGCTGGTGTTGGTGATGTATACAGATTCGTCCGCTTGGAAGTGGTAGGCGAGGGTGTGAAGGTGGTTGGTGACCGTTGTCGTTTGTTAGTCATTGTTGAATGATAACCTGAACCTGTACTCGATGTGGCCGCCGGGTGTTGGTAGAGACATCACTCTATTTTGCTATTTCTGCCAAAAATTTCCAAAGATTTGTGATTGTCGTTGTGGCCAATTTATTTCCAAAATTTTGCCTACCCCATTTCAATGCTATGCCTTTGGCTCTGTCTAGATCAAGAATTACATTAGATTCGGCCACTTTTACCTCTGCCTTTAATTTGTCCAATTTGCTTCGATAATGTTTGATTAAATTTTCTAAGCAGCTATGAGCCCAAATTTGGTTTATCATGCTGGTTGATTTCAAAAATTCGTCATCTCGTAAGGCAGGGCAGAAAAACGAGTTCATCTCCTCCATTTTCATGCTGAGAGATTTCGGGAGAGAGTCTGATGCCAAATGCTCTCGTAAAAGACCATAGTGATGCAAGCATTGCAACACATGGAAGTACATCTTAACCAGTCTCTGAAAGGCCTGAACAGACTGGTTAGGAGCACTTTTGGTTGAAGAAAAGTTGGACGCTGGGTTGCCAGATTTGCGTCCTTTACCTACTGGGCCGTTGAAATTCTTGGCCATTTTAGAACGTAATCAAATTTCTACAGATTTATGTCAAATTTAGTCAGAAAAGTTCAAAAAAGTTAAATTCCAAATATTAACTAGAGCGATATGTGTTGAAACAATTTAGAGACTGAAAAATAAGAACAATTAATACAAGATTATTATATATATATATATATATAATTAAAGCTTACACTGTCAGTTGCTGGAGCGCTTTCGACGTAATGGTCTTCGTCATGCAGCGAAAAAACTGGTCTAATGGCAACTGATAATTCTTACATATTTATAGGAGAATTACTACAATGGTGACTACTGATTAACTATTAATTCAGTCTCTCCACAAAAGATCAAACTAAACCCGAAGACCTGCTTTAGATCAATGTGCGCCTTTGGCGCTACTGAAGTCAAACAGCTAATACAAAAGGCGTGATTGCTTAATTATATCGAGCTTATCTAACTGTAGCATGGGTTAGTACGCCGGTTCGTTTCAGGCGATTAAGGTGTGAGAATAACAATGAGGGCTATTTGGTCAGTCATTAGATCAAATGCTGCCGAGATATGTTTAATCATGGCGGCGGAGAGTAATTTACTTGTTGTTTGAGTACTGCAAGGGACAGGTTTCCTGAATAAAGATTATTAAAACAAATTCTGACAAGTTATACAGTTATTTGATCTTGGCGAATCGGTTCACTCAGTCATTACAAAGCGTTGATTACTTCTTTGTAATAAGTTGGCGTTGCCGTGTGTTCGAAAATAGGAACAAATTTGGACAGTTAGGAGTTATACAGTTTTTTGATCTGGGCAAATCGGTTCACTCAGTCATTACAAAGCATTGATTACTTCTTTGTAATAAGTTGGTGTTGCCCTGTGTTCGAAAATAGGAATAAACAAATAGTTTTGAGCAGGTCTTTCTGACATAGGATGATCCACTGTGGATTGACTGAATGTTGTTGGTCTAGTGAGATTCCTTCTAAAGAGAGGTGGTTGTAAGTCACAGGTTGTTTGAGCTTTGTAAGCTTATATGTCCAACAACCCATGCACTCATTCACCCGCCCAGACACCAGCATATTAATCCATCCATCAGTCCATCCTGCCATCCACCTAAACAAATACTTGATTAAGGGGAGAACAGATTTGTAAACTGATAGACAGACACCTGGTGGGTGACTAGACGACTGAACAAATGAATAGGCAAATGGGTGAAAGCTACAATTTCATTTCCGAATTTGGTTTAATTTATTCACTTAGTCATTGCAAAGCGCTAATTGCTTCTTTGCAATGAGTTGGTGCGTCTGTTGAAAATATAAGAATAAAATACGGCAGGTGGTTGCGGAAGAGAGGTGGTTTGTACCTTTACAAACATATATGTCCAAACAATCCATGCACCCACCCGGCCACCCACCCAGTAATCCATCCATCAGTCCATCCACATAGACAATCAATTGATGTCTGGGAGGCACAGACCAGTAAACCAATAGAGAGGCCAAGGACAGGTGACAGGATGAGTGAACAGATAGGTGGATGAACGAACGAATGAATGAATGAATAAACGCACATATGAACGCATGCACGCACATACGGACGCCCGTCCGCCCGCCCGCCCGCCCGCCCGCCCGCCCGCCCGAACGAACGAACGAACGGACGGACGAACGAACGAACGAACGAACGAACGAACGAACGAACGAACGAACGAACGAACGAACGAACGAACGAACGAACGAACGAACGAACGAACGAACGAACGAACGAACGAACGAACGAACGAACGAACGAACGAACGAACGAACGAACGAACGAACGAACGAACGAACGAACGAACGAACGAACGAACGAACGAACGAACGAACGAACGTATGGACGACCGTGCAAACGAAATATCAGCTACCAGCAGACCAATTCCGACAGTGTATTTGTACATGTAAACAGTTTAAAATTGTTTGATTTGGGACAAATATGGAGGCCTGGCACCTATACCTACTCTGTCTGTCTGTCTGTCTGTCTGTCTGTCTGTCTGTCTGTCTGTCTGTCTGTCTGTCTGTCTGTCTGTCTGTCTGTCTGTCTGTCTGTCTGTCTGTCTGTCTGTCTGTCTGTCTGTCTGTCTGTCTGTCTGTCTGTCTGTCTGTCTGTCTGTCTGTCTGTCTGTCTGTCTGTCTGTCTGTCTGTCTGTCTGTCTGTCTGTCTGTCTGTCTGTCTGTCTGTCTGTCTGTCTGTCTGTCTGTCTGTCTGTCTGTCTGTCTGTCTGTCTGTCTGTCTGTCTGTCTGTCTGTCTGTCTGTCTGTCTGTCTGTCTGTCTGTCTGTCTGTCTGTCTGTCTGTCTGTCTGTCTGTCTGTCTGTCTGTCTGTCTGTCTGTCTGTCTGTCTGTCTGTCTGTCTGTCTGTCTGTCTGTCTGTCTGTCTGTCTGTCTGTCTGTCTGTCTGTCTGTCTGTCTGTCTGTCTGTCTGTCTGTCTGTCTTTACATTGAAAAAAACGCATTGGCACAGGAATTTAATTACAAATTTCTTTACCTAAATTTGTCCTATCGAGACCAAGTTTAGATTTACTTAGACTGGTCCCCCCTTGAGATTAGTTGGGGTAAAATGAACTTATCAGTAGGTCGCTTTAACAGGTAAAGGCTGGGATTGATCCTACATTATAGAGAAATCACACACACACGAATGCACGCCCGCACGCACGCACGCACGCACGCACGTACGCACGCACGCACGCACGCACACATCTGAACGAATGCACGAATGCATGCAATAACACATGCCCACAGTAATACATGCACGAATGCACGCAATAATGCATGCATGAACGCATGCACGAACGAACGCACGAATGCATGCACGCACACACCCACGCACTAATGTACTCACGAATTAATGCACCCACACCCACATACACACACGCACACATACACCCACGCAAGTATAGATGCACACACGTGCGGATGTACGAGCACACACCCACACACATGCGAACAAACGCCCGGACGCACGAACGAACGAACGCACGCACGAACGAACGAACGAACGAACGAACGCACGCACGCACGCACGCACGCACGCACGCACGCACGCACACACGTACGCACACATACTTTTGCAGACACAAAATTAAAAGATGTCCTACGGATATGATTTCTTGTTGCCCCACCATTGATTTTGGTTGGGATTAGATTTATTTAAGAATAGGTAGGGAGGGATGAAACCTTGTCATTGTTATCAGGAACTATAAGGTCTAACTTTGATCTTACTAGCAAATCTTTCAGGTTTGGATTTCTATTGTAAGCTATTACTGGTCGTGCTTTGATCGGTTCCTTTAATTTAGATTGCAACTGTGAATATTCGTCTTTCATGGTTTTTGCTAATTCAACATTACGTCTATTGTATATGAGTTGAAATGGGATAATTTTGTTCTTTTGTGATATTCCCGAATCTACATTTATTCCAAATGGTGCTTTTGTTTGGAGTGTTCTAATCCAATGGCCTTCTCGGATTTTGCGAAACGAACTCGTTTCTTCCTCACTATCGAAGGTCGGAATCTGTTCTATTGGCATGATTTCAAAATGATGTTCAACTGAATGATCAGGAAGTTGGAAATGTTGAGCAATTGGCGTATCTGCTGAGGTGTTAATATCAGAAACGTGGCGTCTAGCACGCACTCTAAATGCATTTTTTGTTTCACCAACATACTGTTTCTGGCAAAGGGCACAATTGATCAAATAAATTACATTCTCAGAATCACAATGCATATTAGTTCGGATATGATATTCATTTTTAGTTTGAAAGCTCAGGAATGTTTGTTGGTTTACAATGTAGTTGTTTACTTTGCATCTATTTTTGTCGCATTTAGAAACTGATCCATCGCACATGATTGGTTTATTGTGTTTAATTTGGACAGGCTCAAACTCGGGTCCGCTATGAGGTTTTAGATTTTCAAGCTCATTGATGGTGTCTGCTTTAATTTTTCGAAGAAAACGGGCTGAATAGCCTCGTGCTTTCAAAGCATCAAACAGAGTAGAGCATGCACTATTCAGATTTTGCCTGTTGCTAGAGTTTCGAAAAAATCTTATGATTTGCGATTTGATCAAACCTTTAAATGTGTGTGGAGGATGAAATGATTTTTTGTGAAGCAGCTGATGTGAGTCTGTTGGCTTAAAGAATACTTTATATTCTAATTTTCCAGAGGAATCAAATTGAGGACCCTTATAGATCGTGACATCTAAAAAGTCAACCGATGTTCCACTAATAGTAGCTTTTAGCTTGATGTTTGAATCTTGGTTATTTAAAATGCGAAAAAATTCCCAAAAGTCTTCTTCTGAATGTTGCCAAACTATGAAGATGTCATCTAGATATCTGAGGTAAAGAAGAGGCTTTTTGGTTGATTTGTTCAGTGCCTCCTCTTCCCACTCCGCAACATAAATTGTGGCAAAATTTGGGCTGAATCGTTTACCCATTGCGCATCCACAGATTTGAAGGTAATTTTCACCATTAAATTGGAAATCGTTTCCTTTAAGACTTAGCTCTAATAATTTTAGAATTTCCGTGTCTGGTCGATCTGGATCAGGAAATTTGACAAAAGAATTCTTAATAGCATTGACTCCAGCATCAATATCTATATTGGTATACATAGCATCTATGTCTAATGTGACTAAATATGCATCTTTCGGAACTGACAATTTGGATAACTTTGAAAGAAAGTGTTCAGTGTTCTTGAGAAAGCTCTTGTGTCTATTAGCAATGGGCTTTAAATAGTAATCAATATATTCTGAAATGCCATAAGACTCACTGCCACAGTCTGAAATGATGGGTCGTCCAGGAGGTGTCAATGGATCTAACCAGGTGCTGATAGGTTTATGGATTTTAGGCAAGATATAAAATGTCCGATTTTGTGGATTATTCTCACCTAGCAGATACTTTAGCTGTTTCTTATCGATGTACTTATCTGTATGCAATGAATTAAGTATTTCAATGAAATTTTGTCGGTTTTGAGGCCAAATTAAATTATCAAGTTTTCTGTAATGCCTGGTGTTGGTTAACTGCCTTTCGGCCTCGCGGATGTAGTTTTCTCTAGACATAATCACAGTTGCTGAACCTTTATCGGCTGGTTTTATAATAATATTTTGATTTCTACGTAATTTGTTGATAGCCTGTCGTTCGAGAAATGAAAGGTTTTGCTTATTGTTTGTAACTGGCAATGATCTGGCTATACCAGCAACCGTTTTTATGGTTGCTTTAACATTGTCATCAACTAGCCTATCTGGAGGGTCCCAACCGGATTTTCCAGTGAATGGTTTTGACTCTCCATTTAAATTTCGAAAATGATGGGCTATTTTTACTGAATGACCAAAATTAGCTACTTCAATAAGACCTGTGTCTAAAAGCAAATCTAATCCTGTTTTTGGTTTTGGAGTTGGTATAAAAGTAAGACCACGATCGAGAATTGATTTTTCAGATGGTGAGAGATCATAGTCAGCTGCTAAATTGACAAGGTTTGTTCCTAATCCTATGTTAGGGGAGCTATTGCCTTGACCCACATTTAGTTTAAACTAAGTACCGTCAACCAATGGTTATAAATACAATTAGCTGTTTCTTTCGTCCAATGGATTCTATCCTTCTCAACATGAAAATTGGCATCAGAAATTTTGGGGATGACCTTATCAACGTGGCAGTTGGACTTTGCTGATTCGTTGATACGCTTGAGACAGTACCTTTGCCTGTCTGACAAGCTATCAGAGAAGTTAATCTCAGCAAAGTGCAACTCCGCATTAGGGAAGCTATTCTTAAATTCACGAGCCATGAACCGTAAATGGCTTGAGGCTTTGGTTGGATGCTCATTTTTTGAGTTGATGCCAATATTCAAGATGATCTTCTCCGGGCTAGGGCCATCCTGGTGTCGCATAGCCATTGTTCTGAAATGTGATAATGCGGCACCAGGATAGCACTCAACCTGGATGTCAGGATGGACATCTAAATCAATTCGGGCTAGATTAGAGGACCCTATCATCAGAATCTTTTTGGTGATTCTGGGGATCCTCCACAGGCCCTTGCTATGCGATTGATGACGGTACTTAGCAAACTTCCTGTCAGACAGGTTACTATTATTCTCCATAGGAGGGAGAGGAGGTGGAGACAGAAGAAGAGGAGCAGAAGAAGGTGCGTGAGGAGAAGAGAGATGAAGCGTAGGAGGAAGAGGAGGAGGAGGGATGGAGAGAGGAGATGCAAGAGGAGAAGATTGAGTATGAGGAGCAAGAGGCGGGATTGAGAGAGGAGATGTATAAAGAGAAGAAGTTTGAGGAGGAAGAGGAGGCGGGATTGAGAGAGGAGATGCATGAAGAGAAGAAGTTTGAGGAGGAAGAGGAGGAGGCGGGATTGAGAGAGGAGATGCATGAAGAGAAGAAGTTTGAGGAGGAAGAGGAGGAGGCGGGATTGAGAGAGGAGAAGGAGGAAGAGGAGAAGATCGAGTCAGAAGGTGGCGAGGAGAAGATAGTGGAAGAGATGGGGAAGAGTTGCTAGGTGGTAGATTGGGGGAACAATGAGTAACAACCCGACAACGGCGCACAGGAGGAGAATTTGTCTTTGGGAGAGCCGGCCATGACTCTGTTACATCATCAACACCAGGTGCTGGTGTTGGTGATGTATACAGATTCGTCCGCTTGGAAGTGGTAGGCGAGGGTGTGAAGGTGGTTGGTGACCGTTGTCGTTTGTTAGTCATTGTTGAATGATAACCTGAACCTGTACTCGGTGTGGCCGCCGGTGTTGGTAGAGACATCACTCTATTTTGCTTATCACTAGCTATTTCTGCCAAAAATTTCCAAAAATTTGTGATTGTCATTGTGGCCAATTTATTTCCAAAATTTTGCCTACCCCATTTCAATGCTATGCCTTTGGCTCTGTCTAGATCAAGAATTACATTAGATTCGGCCACTTTTACATCTGCCTTTAATTTGTCCAATTTGCTTCGATAATGGTTGATTAAATTTTCTAAGCAGCTATGAGCCCAAATTTGGTTTATCATGCTGGTCGATTTCAAAAATTCGTCATCTCGTAAGGCAGGGCAGAAAAACGAGTTCATCTCCTCCATTTTCATGCTGAGAGATTTCGGGAGAGAGTCTGATGCCAAATGCTCTCGTAAAAGACCATAGTGATGCAAGCATTGCAACACATGGAAGTACATCTTAACCAGTCTCTGAAAGGCCTGAACAGACTGGTTAGGAGCACTTTTGGTTGAAGAAAATTTGGACGCTGGGTTGCCAGATTTGCGTCCTTTACCCACTGGGCCGTTGAAATTCTTGGCCATTTTTAGAACGTAATCAAATTTCTATAGATTTATGTCAAATTTAGTCAGAAAAGTTCAAAAAAGTTAAATTCCAAATATTAACTAGAGCGATATGTGTTGAAACAATTTAGAGACTGAAAAATAAGAACAATTAATACAAGATTATTATATATATATAAAATTAAAGCTTACACTGTCAGTTGCTGGAGCGCTTTCGACGTAATGGTCTTCGTCATGCAGCGAAAAAACTGGTCTAATGGCAACTGATAATTCTTACATATTTATAGGAGAATTACTACAATGGTGACTACTGATTAACTATTAATTCAGTCTCTCCACAAAAGATCAAACTAAACCCGAAGACCTGCTTTAGATCAATGTGCGCCTTTGGCGCTACTGAAGTCAAACAGCTAATACAAAAGGCGTGATTGCTTAATTATATCGAGCTTATCTAACTGTAGCATGGGTTAGTACGCCGGTTCGTTTCAGGCGATTAAGGTGTGAGAATAACAATGAGGGCTATTTGGTCAGTCATTAGATCAAATGCTGCCGAGATATGTTTAATCATGGCGGCGGAGAGTAATTTACTTGTTGTTTGAGTACTGCAAGGGACACCTCCCCTCCTGTATCCACGCATCGTGGATCCGCGGCTCCCACCACGTTCTGTTCTGAAACACTTATTATATACCTACTCTGTCTGTCTGTCTGTCTGTCTGTCTGTCTGTCTGTCTGTCTGTCTGTCTGTCTGTCTGTCTGTCTGTCTGTCTGTCTGTCTTTACATTGAAAAATAACGCATTGGCACAGGAATTTAATTACAAATTTCTTTGCCTAAATTTGTCCTATCGAGACCAAGTTTAGATTTACTTAGAGTGGTCCCCCCTTGAGATTAGTTGGGGTAAAGTGAATTAATCAGTAGGTCGCTTTAACAGGTAAAGGCTGGGATTGATCCTACATTATAGAGAAATCAGACACACGAATGCACACACATACACATACGCACGTACAAACGCACGTACATACGCACGTACATACGCACGCACGCACGCACGCACCCGAACGAATGCACGCAATAATACATGCACACAGTAATACATGCACGAATGCACGCAACAATGCATGCATGAACGCATGCACGAACGGACGCACGAATGCATGCACGCACACACCCAGGCACTAATGTACTCACGAATTAATGCACCCACACCCACATACACACACACACATACACCCACGCAAGTATAGATGCACACACGTACGGATGTACGAGCACACACCCATACACACATACGAACAAACGCCCGGACGCACGAACGAACGAACGAACGAACGCACGCACGTACGCACGCACGCACGCACACACTTTTGCAGACACAAAATTAAAAGATGTCCTACGGATATGATTTCATGTTGCCCCACCATTGATTTTGGTTGGGATTAGATTTATTTAAGAATAGGTAGGGAGGGATGAAACCTTGTCATTGTTATCAGGAACCATAAGGTCTAACTTTGATCTTACTAGCAAATCTTTCAGGTTTGGATTTCTATTGTAAGCTATTACTGGTCGTGCTTTGATCGGTTCCTTTAATTTAGATTGCAACTGTGAATATTCGTCTTTCATGGTTTTCGCTAATTCAACATTACGTCTATTGTATATGAGTTGAAATGGGATAATTTTGTTCTTTTGTGATATTCCCGAATCTACATTTATTCCAAATGGTGCTTTTGTTTGGAGTGTTCTAATCCAATGGCCCTCTCGGATTTTGCGAAACGAACTCGTTTCTTCCTCACTATCGAAGGTCGGAATCTGTTCTATTGGCATGATTTCAAAATGATGTTCAACTGAATGATCCGGAAGTTGGAAATGTTGAGCAATTGGCGTATCTGCTGAGGTGTTAATATCAGAAACGTGGCGTCTAGCACGCACTCTAAATGCATTTTTTGTTTCACCAACATACTGTTTCTGGCAAAGGGCACAATTGATCAAATAGACTACATTCTCAGAATCACAATGCATATTAGTTCGGATATGATATTCATTTTTAGTTTGAAAGCTCAGGAATGTTTGTTGGTTTACAATATAGTTGTTTACTTTGCATCTATATTTGTCGCATTTAGAAACTGATCCATCGCACATGATTGGTTTATTGTGTT
>JAVVLW010003749.1:0-25000 GCA_034401795.1 Chaetoderma sp. LZ-2023a
CCATTTTGAATTTTTCAACTATAAAATATATGAATAGTGGTATTGTACCAGGGTACACTGTGTTTTCGGTAAAAAATGTTTGGGATTTGCAAAACGAAATATTTTCCGAAACCATTGTGTGTCTCAATTCCAAAACAACAATATTTGCCATTTCACCAATGTGTTTATGGCGGCCATCTTGGAATTCAAAATGACCACCATGAAAAACGCTTAAACCCGAATATCTTGGTTTATGCTTGATGTAGAATGATAATTTTGGTAAATTTATAGTTTTATGAATATTTATGTATTCACGTAACAGAGAGGTGTTAGTACCAGTTGTTCGTTCCCATTTCAGCACATTTTTCCTCGAAATAGGTCACCCAATGGATACGGTTGCGAATATTTGAAGAGAAACTTTATAATAAAGCATTGTATATTGTCATTAAATGTTTGTTTTCTCATACACGCATCTTCATTGACTAAAATGTACTGTATGAAACTGATTACACGCACCCACCCCTCCCCCCCCCCCCACCACCACCCCCCCCCCCCCTATCCTCCTTCAGGGCTGGGAATTCCTGCTATTGTAACAAGGTTGCCGTAATACATGGACCGGGGTAATTTTCAAAACTATTACCAACGGTAAATAGAAAACACATTTTGGCAAAAGTACCACGTATATATACATGTAAGTGTAAAACATGCTTAAAGTGTCGTCTGATCGCAGAATTACAACAAATGCACATGTAGTTACACCGCAGTAAGCCAGCAGCATTTCGAACACAGCCCAAGGATCCCTACTTGGTACTGGAATATCATTGTTTCAGCACCCAAATTCAGTTGTCAGTGGAAGTGACAGAGAACCCATGGTCACAGATAGTATTGTTACTAACAGAAAGACCATGGCATCGTTGCCAGAACAGTAGTTATGTGTACCACCTGTTGTTTTATGCAGTAAAACTCTACCGGTACCTCCAATACAAGGACAAATTGTTCTCAACTTGCAGATGTTACAAGCGGCTATCGACACTGAATGCAGATGGCTACATCAGGTAAGAACTGAGGTTGACGATGATAAATCTGAAGAACAGAATCTGTCTTGGGCAGCTTTTCATGCACATCAGCTTCAGTTAGTGCAATGCCCTGCTTTGGATAAATTAGTTCTTTATTGTCACTTTTTGAAGAGCACGCACAATCAGTAGCTATGATACGTCATGCGGTTGATGTAGTGAAACACGTTGTATGTTTCCTCAACCCTGGACAAATTCCTCTGATAGTATTTGACCTACGCTTTTAGCGATTGTCAAACCAATTCAATGGAACTGGTTTAATCCACATGGAGAACAGAACCCAGTTGCAATGTTTGGGGAATTGCACATTGAAATGGTAGCATGGAAAGTTGTAGGGAATTGGCTCGAAGATAGTGGATGGTCAAATAATATAGTACAAGCTAACATTGCATCAGCAGGAACAGCTGAAACCATTTTAAGGCCTCGCATGTATCAAGAACCAGACATCTACATCAGGTGGCAGCATGCGCTCTCCATAAGCTCATGCACAAGTCATGCAAGAACCATGTTGAACAGCTTGGTCATCACGATGACATTCCAGAGTTTGAAAGTTGGCAAACACGCAGTGAAGCTGAGAGTCTACAGTTCAAGTATTCTGCGATTACACTTCACTTAATCTGCTGATTCTAATGTTTGTTCGGTCTTTTCGAGAAGGTAATTTCCAGGTAAACAATAAACAAGTGCGTTAAAGGAGATGTGGAACAGTAGGTCTAACTGAAACCCCTTCATTGAATGGTGTCTGGAACAGATATTTCCAGGGCAATAAATGAGTTTCAAAATTCTCAACAATCTATCAAGAGGAATCAAGGCAGGGATCCTGACATTCGTCAACATAAACAAATAAAAAGAGTTCAGGTCAAATGTAGGAATGTGTGTGATACAATTGAGTAAATGGGTAATCTATTTGAAGAATACAGTAATGATCTTCTTGTGTTAGACACTCATAATATTGCCAATTCTAGTGTGGTTGTGACAGTTAAGAACATCGAAATCCTTGGCGATCAACAGTACCAATGCCTTCTGACGGAAAGGCTTGAGCAGTGACAAACCTCTTTCTGATCCAATCAAATGTAACAACCTCCAACTCTTTAGCTGTCCAGCACCAAGAGATTTAACAAAGGATAAACAAAAGATCACTTCCCCGAGAACGAATTGTTCTCTCTTTTCACAATTGTGCATATCGTGCCAAGTACGTAACGGTGATTTGGAATCTTTTTTCGTCATAAATATCAAGCATTTCCACCACCACTTCCTCAGTTTGGAAAGCTGAATTTTGGAACCATGTCAGATTTAGTGTCATGTTTGGAACAAGTATCTCTTACCACTAAAGATCCACCAACGGCTATAATAAATATGATTAAACCTGGCACGGAAAAGACATTTCAGAAATACACCCATCAATCATTTGTGCCATACATAAAGCAGAAATTACAACACGTGAACAGAGTGGATGCCATTTGTGACGAATATGTCCATGCCAGCCTTAAAATCATGACACGTAGTACATGTCGTAAGGGTATTCGAAGGCGAGTGTATACAGATAACAGAGTACCAGGACATTGGGAGGCATTTCTCAGAGTAGATGTAAATAAAACGGAACTGTTTGGTTATTTAGCAGAGCAAGTTAGCTCTATTGACTGTCCTCAAGATAAACATATCATTTCCACAAAAGACACCGGTGTAGCAGACTAAGAGACAATGTCCAGTACTTGACACCCTGCCAACATGGGGAGGTGGATACAAGACTTCTCTTACATGCCATGAATGCGGCCAAACAGGGCTACGGTAAAGTGATTTTGCGCACAGATGTTGTAGTTTTAGATGTAGCCTTGGTGCAGAAACTGGATTTGGATGAACTCTGGGTGGCATTTGGATCTGTGTAAAATTTCGGATATCTTTCTACACGCGGCATTTCGCATGTGTTTGGTCCATAGAGGCCAATGCCCTCTCTGCATTTCATGCATTCAATGAATGTGATCAGACGTCGACCTTTGCTGGAAAGGGCAAGAAAGCAGATAGGCAAGCCCGGAAACTACTGGATGTGCAACTCCAGCATTTGCTTCTTTAGGTCACACTCCAACTGACGAAACTATCCTCAATGTTATGCCCTTTCTAGACAGATTTGATGTGGTAATGCGCGATCGTGCTAGTGAATGTAACGATGTAAAAGAATATCGCTTCACACACAAAGAGGAAGAGCTATAGAAGGAATTCCACCTATAAAGGATGCACTTCTTCACCATACAAAACGAGTTGGGTTTCAGGCCGGTTATTCTTGGGAGCAGGCATTGCTTATCCTGGTGATTTTCGGTGGATAAAAGGGTCAGGTCAGACGTGGGAACTTCTTAGGACAACATTAGCGCAGGCATCTGATTCCTGTCAGGAACCTCTGAAGTGTCCATGCAAGGCAGACCAAAGGGTGTCGAGGACGATGCAAGTGTGGAAAAGCAAACCTGCCATGTACAGCACTCCGTCCATGTGGCGGTGATTGTGATCGTTCATGAAAGATAAGTGTTTTTTCCTTGCAAGAAGGTCGGATAATTGATGTGATTGTGACTTTTGATATTGCTGATTGTTTTAAAATTATACTCCTACTACTACTAATATTATTGAATGGATAAATCAGAGCTATGATGGTGTGAGTACAACTGTCTCGATCGACACTAGGGCTCTCATGTAAGGCAGCAATTTCCCTAGCACCGAGCGCTCCGTGACCCATGTAAAATCGTGCACTGATCAATTTTTCTAGCCGTGCTCGTTTCGCCGCACGGCTGGCCGCCCTTATGGAGATAGCATGATAGTAAAACAACTATCTCGATTTTAGGCAGCTGCCGCGCGTATAGCCGTGCGCGGCAAATCGCGTGACCAGTATGGAAAAGCTGCCTAAATGCGACGATGAAGGAAATTTAACTGTCTGATTGCTGTAAGGTACCAACCAACAATTTCAATGAGAAAAAGGACTGGACCTGTTAAATAATTGGGAACAATTTGAATGAATGGTATTGGTAGCTTAGCCCTCTACACCCTTCAGTCAAATGATTTTCAAAATATTAATCTGTATGACACATGGAACATGCAGTCTGCAAACACTAAGCAATCAGAAGTTCAAGCAATTGTATAATAACAAAAGCAATGCCTTATTTTCTTAATGTACAGTATTTAAACTATGCTTGAAATCATTTTAAGCTTTTCAAATTTAAAGCACACTTGTGGTGGTAGCAATATTGGTTTATTTTAACATGTTAATGGTCACTTCTGTCAGGGAGGTAACTCTGAGCATTTTAAGCGATCGGTTATTGGAGGGGGAGAATGTATTCTTGAAAGCGTATCAATGATATGACTCGCTCTTTATCTCGCCTGTCATATTAGTGAAAAGTTTGTAAAATTATGTCTTTCCTGGCCTGTAGAAGCTTATTTTCTAAAACCAAGAGTTACCACCCTTGGCCTAGGTGACCATTAAATGGTGAAATTGTCCATCCCAGTTTTGTTCAGTAACTCATTTCCAATTTTACGGCTGTTTAACTTTTAGTTTATATTGTACAAACATATTTTAGTTAATGTCACTGCTAAATATGGTAACATTTATCATAATACTTGGCGGCCACTTGGAAATGGCGGCCATATTAATTCTCTGCAAAATAAGTTGATTTTCAAAATTGGTACATGCCCACTTATATTCAGTAACAGGATTTGGTTGTTTAACCTTGTTAACTTTAGTTCAAATGGCGTATTACAACATTTGTGAACATCAATACAAAAATGGTTAATTTTTTAAAATTTTGGCTGCCATCTTGAAAATGTAGACCATATTGAATTTTTTTTCTTGAGTCCACTTCTAAATTTCTTTAGTACCTCAATACCCAACTTTGTGCCAGATTAGGTGCTTTTACCACAAAGTGAACAATTACCCATAAAATCTGCACGAATCTGCTGGCCTATAGTAGATATAATACATTATTTAGATTGTATGAGAAGATGGAGCAGCGTTCCAATGAGGAGGCAAGCCTACGTTCTTTCTCTATATCAGAGAGGTTCGCTGTACTCCACGCGCAAGCCGCAAAGTAATATCCGGTTGATTTTATCCAAGCTGGACGTAGGCACATTTTCAAACTTAACTAATGAGTTCTATGGATTACAAAGGATGGAAATGTGTTCATTAACTACTAGAGATTGTGGCATGAAACATGAACATGAATATACATCACAATTTTCTATCTAACTGCTTCAAACATTAAATCAGTTTACAATTTAACAAACATTCTGTCGAATATTTTGAAACTAATTTCACTCGCGGATGTTGCTGGCACAGTCACCAATACCCCCACCTCACCACACCACCAGCCCCACAACCCAACCACCCCACCGCCGCCCCCGCCCCACCCCCTAGCAGCTAACAGTCAAATTATTTTTTGAAAATATTACCTTGAAAATTTTGATTTTGGGAATTCAGGTTACAGTGTGTCGAATCGATTCCAGCATACGCACACAATGGGCGAAACTTATGTGTGAATGGGCGTGGCATAGCTAGAGATGAACCTTTCGCTATCTATTCTTGTATTATGTATGTGCTTAAAATACAAACAACATGCAAATTCTAACCACACAGTTAATTATAATTTGTAAAAGTCGAAGATTACTGTTAATAGTACGCGAGGATTATTCAGCTATGCTAAGAAAGATGGTTATCAGAAATTGGGATAGTTGCTATAGTCTGATTTTAAGATAACGCGATTCACATCATCGGGCTATCCTTACTTTGTAGTGTCTAAGCCTGAAATTTAATATTAATCCTAAAGATTGCAGGAGATGCCATCTCACAACATCTAGATTTCTCAACCTTTCCGGGGTGGGGTGGGTGAGGACCACCCACACCCCAAACATCCAACCTCCAATTCGGACTGCCCTTTCCCCTTCAATGCTGGATATCTTAATAGGCCCGTGAACGCCTAACCATTCTAGATCTATGTGCATGTGTAGCGTTGTTAGCTAATATTTATCCTAGTGGAATGGTGAATTTGAAGAAGACTATCTATCGTCATTGAATTAGTCTAAATATGTTCTAGTATTATTGCTTCACGACACCTTTAAGTCCGCTTTATATAACTGCATAGATAACGCCATTTTAAGTCCGGTGTAGATGACGTAACACCCCGGTCTTATTGGTGCAATGCCCACATGTCAATCGTAAAACACACGATCGCGGATGTCAATTTCGATTCCAAGTTTAGTCGGTAACTTCTTCAGAAATGCACGAAAGATATATACATGAAATATGCGTTATAGTGACGGCTACATATGTTATATATACATTTTTCTGTATTTCAATGATCCGTCTCATCGACAAGGTGTAATGTTGGTGGTGCCGTGTATGTAAGAGGGTAACAGACTAATACGAATATTCTTTATTGATCTGATTGAATAATCCTTGAAAGGCCAGTGCCTAAATTTCAAGACAACTATTACAGTTGAATATTTTGAAAATAATATGACTGGAATTCTTTGCTGCTTAAAGCAGCACTATTTCCCAGTCAAATCAGTTCAAAAATATTGAAAAGAATATTCGTTGGATCTGACATAAATAATTTGTCATTCCGGGTCTGTACTGGTTGGTTAACTCTTTGTTCGTCAATCAAACCAAAACAGATTTTGCAGTTATCTTTAGCAATTCCCATCTGCATACCAAGAGAAGATTACTTCTGAAAATCTATTATCGGAATGGCTGGCTCGATCGCCTATGGTAAATCCCCAGAAACAAATATATCTCGGTCCCCAGATGGAAATTTTCTATGAGAAAATACAAATATTCTTGACCAAATTTGAGAGTTAACTAAAGGTTATTGGGTAAAGAATATTGCAATAATGTTGTACAATGTCACATTTCCTCCTGAATGTTAGTACAATCTCTGCTCCTACATTCTCATAATCCAGTTGATGCTGAAGATTTCTAGAACAGTTTGGCTGAAGGTTGTTGCTGTATTAGGCTTCTATACATATATCGCTTATATAAATAATATGATGCTGATGATGATACTGATGATGATGATGATGATGGTGGTGGTGGTGGTGGTGGTGGTGATGATGATGATGATGATGGTGGTGATGATGTGATGATAATGCTGATGATGATGATGATGATGATGATGATGATGATGGTGTTGATAATGATGATGATGATGATTATGACGGGGAGTGGTATGATGTACTGTATAGTTACTATTACTACTAATACATCGTATTCTCCAGTCAGGAGTCAAACAGAAAGAGTGAGAGAGTGGTAGAAAACGGGTATTGCGCTCGGGTCATGATCTTACCAGCATACCCTCACCACATGTATAGTAACTATTAACCCCTTTTGTATCAACTTGTGGTGCATAAAAGTAAAACCGGCCAATACTTCCTCTGCAGTTGTCTTGAGAACTGTCTATTTGCAAGCAGAGAGAAGACTATTTTTGAAAATTTTACCACTGGAATGACTGGCTCGGTTACCGAGCCAGTCATTCAAGTGATACATTTTCAAAAATAGTCTTCTCTGGGCCTGCACATGGACACTGACTAAACAAAGATTTAGATTTTCTTGGCCTTTTAAAAACAATTTTCCTAAATTCCAGTTATAAACTTACAAAAAACCAGACTTCTCTTGGCCGGCAGATGGTCATTCATTGAGGAAAATTACAATTTGCTTGACAATTCTTGACAAAGTAAAGGCTTAATTGATAAACGTCTTCTTTTGAGCGCTTTGACGCACCAGGGGCTAATGAGCATAGGGGCGGATATACTGTCAGTATAATTTGTGGCCATTAATCCCGTTGGGTGTGCTCGAGTATGCAAGGCTATGCGTATACATTCATCTTACAAAAGTATTGGCTCGAATGTTCATGATTCGTCGCATGTCTCGGGTAGCGCATTAGAAATGTCGAATCCGAAACCGTAACAGCTGGGCAGCTCCAAAGGCATCTCTAGACAAACGCTCACACCTACGCACCACCGCTGGACAGTGATGGCCAGACAACATAATTTCCCACGACGCGCTATACAAGATGTGTAATACATCGCTGCTGTCGGTAAAAGTCGCCCAGCAAAGATGGGCCATGTTTGACCATGCTCTAAGGATGTCTGTCAGAAGACACGCCAGCACAGAAAGCCTTGGAATTCGCCCAACTTGGAGCCAGCAAATATAAAGCCCGGAGAGGACCTCATTGAATTATAGCTGCAGGATGTGTCTACTACTACAGCCTCAGAATACACTAATCATACGTTCATCATGCAGTCTGACTGCTAATGCTGTCTAGATTATGGCGCAACTATAAGATCTAATTATTATGCGTGAATATGAATATTTCTTTAAACATATTGTGCCTAGACGAAGTGGGGTTTCGGTTCGTACATAAATTACATTATTTAGACCGCGTGAATGAATGTATCAGTCTTCGTGTGAGGATGCGAATCCTGATTCATCCACTACATTAATTATGATATCCCGCTCTGACTACCAACAATATAGCTTGTCTATAACAGGACGAAGCAAGAGCTGTAATTGGAGACATATTAGTATGGCTCAGGATGATTTAGGGCCCTGTTCCCTGCACACTGAAGGTAAATGGAGGAATCCGGTTTTAGCTATGCTCCGTTCATCTCTAGCTAAGCTTCACACAGACTTTGCCCGTGCTGGGATCAATCGGTCCTTATACTCTCCGAAACTCAATTTCAGGAAAACGATACAGGTACGCTGCTGACTATTTTACAACTGATTTGATTGAGTGCTGTCGCTGCCTATGGAAGAAACAGCGCCCAGTCAAATTGGTTTCAAAATATTCAACAGAAAGTGTATTAAATAGAAAACACATACAATTCGTACAACTTGACGGAGTATTTCCCGTTTATTACGGACTAAATCGCGTTATTCATGACGTAATTGATTATGACGTCAGCCTGCATGTGACGTAGTTGATTGTGACATGATGTGATTGACCGAACGACTGGATTCTTCAATTGCATTAAGTACGGTGTTTCGTGTCCCTCTGCCTGGTGAACTGGCTGTTTTGTTGCATAACATCCATGCTTTGATCAATCCTTCAGCTCATTTCTGTGTTCGAATTCGTGAAACGTTGGATAATGGGTTCACGCTACGTTAATATACAGCATACGTGACTAGAAAGGAAAGTGGCGTACAGTGGTCAATCGTGAATCTAGCTATAGTTTGTGAAGGTCAACTGTTTCTATCCGAAGTACACTGACATTCATTAATGGTGGTGTCGCATATTCTCGCGGTACTTACGCCAATTAATATCAGAATACAATTAATTAATCTTCCCTAATCGAAATATTGTTGAGATTTAAATGTCAGGCCTATTTCCCCAATTGTTCACAAAATAGAATCCGATTTTGTGCATAGGAAAGTTTGTATATCATCTCGGGAAAATACCGGTGTAGGTGGTCGTGTTTCAGAGACGCTGGCCATATTCTCGCAGTAAACTTAAAGTATTATCTACAAGCGTAGCTAAAACACAAAGAAAATATCAGAAACACTTTCCAGGTTAACTGTCTTTTACAAAACGCTATTATTTATTTGAAAATCGGTCAAAATCTTGCTTCTCTCATACCGCATGCAGGACGTCATGCCGTAGTTTGTCTGTAAGCCCCATTATTGGGGAAACCCCTAAAATTATTACATAACAACGTGTCATGATTTAGCGACTTTCTGGCGACATTCTGATCTTATTATAAATGGCGACCCTTATTTTTTCAATACACTATAACCGTCCAACAATCAGGCGGAGTCGATGATCATGGGACTTGACGATGTCGCTGACGTAAACAACTTAGAGGGCGATGTGTTTCAGTCAGCTAGAAGTGTTATATATTAGATTTTTTTAAGATAGTGATGCGCTTTGGAAGTAGGGTTCATGCACGTATATTATAATGCTGACAGTATTTTGTACATTGAAGCTTGCTATTTTACTCACTAATAAGCGGGACATTTTAAGAAAAAAGTTGTTTGCGAGCGTCTTCGACTTCCTGGTTACGGTGTTGCCATGGGGAAGGGGCGTTGGGTTTTATTTATTGCCGCGAGAATATGGAACCCGCTAGAATATGAGACGGGAGTATACCAGTTATCCAAGTATTCGTGAGAGCACGATATATTAGCATTAGCGGGACTCGAATCCATGACTCACGACAGGATCATTGGACTGGTGGAAGCGATTGTGGGCTATGGCGCTAGGCGATGTCGCCAGTTGTGGGTTCGATTCCCTGTCAATTTACTTTTCAGACATGCTTATCAGATGATGAAGTTGTTATATGTCTGATAATCAAGCGACATGGTGCTAAACGGGACGTATTAACTCTAACTGAATTGATTATTTTATAAAGGTTCGCACAAATATGCTTCGTCGCATTACGAATATATAGGCTTATATGTGTAGAAACAACAATGATAAGTGCCAAGTCAGATTGAATAATTAATGTGTTATAGACCAGACACTACTGATAATATAGGAAGCATTTCTAGCTATGCCTCGCCCATTTCTAGCTAAGCCCTGCCCACCTTTATCGCGTGTTGGACTTGATTTTTATAAATTGAACGCGGAATTCTACGAATACAGATAGCCTGTTGAATATTTTGATACTAATTTGATTGGGTGTTGCTGCTGCCTATTGCAGCAACAATGCCCGATCAAATTAGTTTCAAAATATTCAACACAATGCTTATTAAATAGTATGCACGTGGTCATGCCATTCATAAACATTCAATTCGTGCAGTTTCGTGCAGTTTCAAAATTCGCGACGAAGAGAAACGCCATTCATTACGCATTTGATCGTGACATCCGCAGCTACATGTTACGAAATTGATAATGACACCGTATACTTGAGTATACTCTTCCTACAACTCTTCTAGGTATTCCATAAGCACACTTTGACTGGGTGAACAATCAGTCCACCAATCAACCTCTGCTTATTTCTTCCTAGAAGTTCTGATCTGATAACTGATGGGTCCTCTCAGCCAATCAGTGATTCCTCCATCCTTTGCCTGGCGCACAATTCTATTCTCTATAAGTCTTTACTGCAGAGTCTGATCGATGTTGGTTGGTTATGACGTCATTCTAACCAATCATACTCTGCCTGCTTCTTCCATGAAGATTGCGCCTCACATAGACAAAGCGGTGGGGACCGGTTCTGGGTTGATGTGATCTGTCAGCTAACTAACAACATTATGGTATGTGTTGTTGTTGCATACCATAAAATGATTGACATATAGTTTATCAACAAATTTCAATTATGTTATTAATTCCTAGAGGACGCTACAATGTCCATGTCCTGTCCATTGCCTATTAACGGAGAAGCCTCGGGAATACTAGGGTGCAAGGCACATGTGCTGGATGATATCATTACCAGGTGGTGCTGCTCTAGCCTAGTGTGAGAAACTAGATTGCTTACGTCATCAACTAAGTCTGTTTGTCACGTTCAGTTTCACTCATCCCAACACTGATTACTATACATCGATTATTTCCAAAACTACGATTACAAACAACTGCTGAATATTATAAATGTGAATGCCGACTGAACAGCAACGATTTTTATCTAAACAATTTTCAAATACACATCAACTCAGAACCATAGAATCTTTTCCAATCAATTCATCCATTTCAAATATTATTCTACTAATTTCGTCTGCTGGTTATGAAACCCTATAAACAGCATCCTATTCATTTAGCATTAGTACGCTTCTAGTGCATACAAAAAGATGACCCGGCCTGCTCGACTTTCCACCGTCCCAATGATTGATATATTTAGTAAACAACAGGTGGTCGACACAGCCATAGTATACTTTGTCATCCTAACTGAATTGTATGTCGCAATTACCCATGATGCACATCTATGGCATCCATCATCTGCTCACCTGGACTTTAGCTCACCTGGTATTTTCAAAACATAATTTCTTTTGGGACTTAAGTGAATTATAAGACATCATGTGGGGTCATGACTTCCCACAAGACAATCCCATATTTACACATGTCCACCAAACAAAGTTAATTAACCGTCTCTTAAGGCCTTAAGAGAGCATTAATTAACTCGTTGTGTAACATCAACAACCAAAACACACCTATACCAGGGCTAACTAGATGAAACGCACTGAAATAAATACAAACAATAGTATAACACTAAACTAAAGAAATCAAAAACTAATAATGCAGTAACAATAAATCGAGGAAATAAAACGATAATATAATGTTAAACAATGCAATATCAACAGTAATCGGTAATTGAACTAACTAAAAGAAACAGTGAATAAACAATGCGATAAAACAATCATAACGGTAAGGGAATACCTCGCCACACATAATTACTACAAAATGTTCTCCTATACAAAACAAAATAAATCGACAGAGTCTATATCACCTCATGGATACCTGATACGGTATCCATGTGAAGATCCACATCTTCCCAGTCGGACACCGTGGGTGACGTCGTGCCAATGGTTGTTGTAGGCTGTCCCCCGGTGTTAGGCTTTTCTGCAGGTCGTTGCAACGCTGCAGGTCATTGCGACCGACGAGCCCAGGAAGATCCGAATCGTGGAATCTGGGCCGCAGGTGGATTTCGTGTAAAACACTTCCACACATGGTTAAGAATTCCACATTTGTACACAATAAATGTTAACACTATAAGTGTGATGACAGACGCCATCGAATACGATAACAAGGATTTAGCACCGATGCTTTCGACCATCGCTGGGTCGACTTCCGATAATGGTGCTAAAGGAACATACTTTGTATTCTGTAGATGGTCTCATTTTTCTCCCATCAAATGGTTCACAATCAAAGATTGATTTAGCACACCGGCCACATCAAATCTTGGTATATCAACGGCTAGACTGATTCGACTATACGACCGTCTGTGAGTCTGTATAGGTTCGAATCTCCCTCTGGTCTATAGTCACATTCACTCGACATTAAAGCATACAATCCACTTGATACTTACAACAATCCTACCGTCAGTACTCAAAGGTCACGAGAGACCTAACATAATGTTGTGACTATAACTATCCCTCACGGACCGTAGTTCCACTCGCCTCCACACAAATTATGATAATCATCAGAAAATCGTCCATTTATGGGTACCCACTTCGGCGTGGATAACATTATTACCCAAGGGTAAAACACCCATAACATCATTTTAGCAATAGGAAAAATAAAGGCAGTGATGTGCAACATCCGAGTAACAGTTGCGTACTCTTCCGCTTCAATAAGCTTATTCAATTTAGTTATTTCTCTTCCACGAACTACATTTACAGAAATCATTAACAACACGAAAATTCTAAACAAATTCATTATTCAATTTCGAAAAGCAACTTAAAATCAACACTATTAATTGACAAGTATGATGATACTACTAAGGGTACCGAACAGTGATTAAAGCTTTTTCATACTACGTTGACTTATAACATCTTCAACATTGTTAACAAAGTCAGCGAATCTCGACCAGCCAAACATGCCAATCCTAGGGTGTATACTAGCTGATCCGAAATCAGGACCATGACTGCGATGGTAGCACTTCCATTGGTTCGTTGGCAGGCTCAGGTATATCCTCCGATGTATCCATCCATACTTCGTCACCACGAGTTTCTGACGTATCAATCGGTAACTCATAGTTGGGATCATTACTCATACCCAGCTGATCAACATTCATGTCAACTTCCTTATGTACTTTATGTACTTCCGGTACTCTTATAGATACCGGTCGCTTCCTACGAGCTACCTTACAAGGTGTTGGTGTGAATTCAGGTAGATCGGGTATCTTCGCAAACATCGGTGTAGATTCCAGTAAAGGTGTTATTCTCAGAAGATGACTTGGTTTAGTACCTTTCACAGGGTTCCTAACAGGGCACAGTCTCACCTTGTCCCAGCATATCTCTGAATCGACTGCACGTAATTTTGAGATGTTAAGAACGTGCACCTTCCCAGATCTTTGATGTCGGACGTGAGCCACGGGTCCGTTAATCTTGAAAATCTCGTACTCAGGGTCACTGCGAGAGGTCAACTTCATCCTCTCTTCAGCCTTTACGACCACTGAGTCGCCAACTTTGTATTCACCAGCGTTTGCACGCTTATTGATTTGCTCATGATGATGTTCTCGTGACTTGACTGTAGTAAGGCATTATTAAGACAAGTAAGTCTTTCACCTAGATCTTGCGCTGTGTTGAGTGGAATAGCTAACGGAAGTCTCACTCGTCGACCATACATTAGATAGAATGGCGTATATCCGGTCGCAGCATGGCGAGTGTTGCGGTATGCTGTCAAAACTGCGCCCAACTCGTCTTCTCATGCTCGAGACTCGTTATTAACACCTTTTTGAATCAATTCTTTCAAAGGTCTGTTAAACGTTTCTGTGCATCCATTTGTCTGCGGATGATATGGACTTGATCTCCAATTGTCAATACCATGCTCAGCATACCTCTGCTCAAGCAAGTTCGAACAAAACTCCTTTCCTTGATCAGTGATATGGATTTCCGGTATGCCATGATGATCTACGTATTCATTGAAGAACTTGTCTTCAACATTCTGTGACGTCTTAGCTGCAATTGGGTAAGCCTCTGCCCACGCAGAACAATGATCAATAATCGTCATTATATAGACACTAACCTTATTAGATTCCAAAAGTGGACCGATTAGATCCATACCAATTATCTGACCGGGATAATTGCCCATAGGCATCCCCATATACCTGGGTCGGGTAGTGACAGGTTGGTTAACCTAGCACGTCGTACACCTTTCTCAAGGATGGCCAAACAAACCAATCTCTTACCATAACGATAGTCTTCTTAAGAGCTTGGTGGCCGGCTCGTGTGTGAGCCTTCCGGAGCACTTTCTCATGGAATCTGCTTGGTAATAATTTTCTGGGGTACTCAGCATCCATCGCGGAGGGTGGAATCAACAAATACAAGATACCGTTATTAACCATGTACTCCTCCCGTGTGTTCGTAAACAACTCCAGGAATTCACTGGTTTGCTCGGTACATAACTCAGCATAAGGTACGTCCTATACCTCCAAAGGAACATGAGGTAAAACACCTTTTTCCACTTCCGGTATGATGTAGTCACCAGTATCTAACGTGGTGACCTCAACAGGACGACGTAACCTGGATAACATATCCACTCAGATATTCTTAGGGCCCTGGATGTATTCTATCTTACATCCATACTCAGCAATTAATACAGCCCAGCACTGCACTTTAGTGTTGTTCACCTCGCCCACAAACAAACTCTTAAGAGGTTTGTGGTCGGTATACACAGTGAACCACTCGCCAAATAGACAAGTTCAATGCAAAGATCACAGCATAGGCTTCCTTTTCTATTACGGGCAAATTTAACTGATGCCTTTCAGGGTCTAGCTGACATACTGAATAATGTGTTCAATACCGTTATTATCAAGCTGTACCAAACTCGCGCCTATAGCATAACTTGATGCGTCCGTGTACAGTTTATACAGCTTATTCAAATTTTGGTATGTGAGTACAGTCTCACTACACAGCAAGTTCTTTCATTTCTCAAACGCTTGCTGTTCGTGCTTTCCCCATTCAAATCGTTTATACTGCTTAGTTAATTCGATTAAAGGCGTAGCAATTTCGGCATAGCCTTTCACACAAGACCGATAATAGCCAGTAGCTCCGAGAAAACTTCTGACCTCAACCACATCACGGGGTGGTGACATATCTCATATAACCTTGACCTTCTGACTCTGAGGAGCTACTCCTTGGGCTGAAATGTGATAGCCTAATAAGTCAACAGACTTGCTTGCAGAATCACATTTATTCTTCTTTAACTGTAAATTATATTCCTGAATCTTACTCATGACCTGACGTAAATGACGTGCATGTTCAGTCGGATTTCGTGAATATACGACTATATCATCGACAAAGACATGCACATATTTTTCCACAAAATCACGGAAAAATATCATTCATTGCCCTCTGAAAAACGGCACCTGAGTTACAAAAACCAAACGGCATCGGAACACATTCAAAAAGACATTCTGTGCAGATGAACGCTGTCTTCTCGATGTCTTGGCTAGCCATGGGTGTCTGCCAATAGCCAGACTTCAAGTCCATCATAGAAAATAGTGTTTGCGCCCCTCATTGAATCAAAAATATCTGAGATATTAGGCAACGGGTAACTATCTTATGACAAACCGAATTCAATTTTCTGAAATCTACACAGAAACGTGTGTCACCATCCTTCTTGGGTACCAAGGTGATGGGTGATGCCCAAGGTGATGACGATCGTCTTATGACGCCAGCTGCTAAAATTTCCGTGACCTGATTTTTGACCAAGTAAGCTTTTGCTAGAGGTATTCAGTATGCCTTCTGTCGGATGGGAGGGTGATCTCCCATTGGAATTGTACATTTAACCTGGGGCATACGTCCAAGGGTATTGGGATGAGCCGTATCGAAATTATTGGTAAAGTCACTGAGCACTTTGTCAATAACTGCATATCCGGTCGTTTCCTTACAACTCGCATATACATAATCCTTTTGCGATCTAAATGATATTCTAAATGGATATTTCTTACCAAACCATACTACTCCTTTGGTCTCATAGTCAATCTTTGCATTTCCCATATACAGAGCATCTGCACCAATCAAACAATCATGCCTCATGCTTTCCAAAATCATACATGGAATTGGCCTGGCATCTTTGAATTTAACTTAGGTTTCTCCCAAGACATTGATTGGTGAACTATTTACGGCTAACAAAGTGTTAGCCTTCTTTAATGGACGAGCATTTAAGATGCTCCTCCATATATCCTTCCTGACAAGGGAAGTGCTAGCACCAGTATCAACTAAAGCATCTAGGTACTCACCCTTGTCGTTCTGACCACTCATTTCCACTTCGAGTCGGATAAGGAACCGCTCGGTCACTGGTTTCCTCCGAAGTCATTTAACGAGCATCGTCGCCCGTCGACCACTTCTGCATAGGAGCGTCATCATCCTGTGCCAGATGAGACTCCTCCGTCACCATATGAATAACGGCCATACTCATCTGTCCTCGCGTCGGTCAACATGAACCCATCATGGTCCTCGTAATTGTGATCCCGATTCATCTGGTTAAGTAGATCTCTCCGGGTGTTTCTGGAATAATTCCACGTCGTCGTCTCCTGCCGCGAATCGTAGGAATTATCATCGTCAAGATTACTCTGACAATCCACCTCATCGACTTTCATCAGTGATTCTCGGTGTTAGTCGTCATCATCGGACTGTCTCTGACATTTCATCACTCATCTCGGTTGTTGCTGGGATTGCCTGTTTAAGGACCAATCACTCTGGTAGTGCTCGACTTTTTGGCACTTGAAGCAGGTCACTGGTAGCTTCGGTGGTGATGGCACGAACGCTGCAGCATAGCAATCGGACACCATATGCCCGAGTTTACCGCAATTGAAACATGTTACCGGTTTCGGTGCGCACGGTCCGCATGGTGCACAGGGTGCTGCTTGGTGGGTCGGTGTCGGCTGTACCACTTGTGTACAATCATGCTTCATGTGCCATTTACAGCCACAATTAAAGCACGTCGTTGCTTCACGTTTCTTTGGCACAGCCTTTGGTGCGGCTCTAGCACGTTGTGGTTGTCTCGACATTGGTGCTGGTGTCGACTGAAGACTGATGACCGAGCAGAGTTTCTCGATCATTCTGCTCTGCTGAGCATCTTGCTATTTCAGACTAGTTATTATTGCCCAAATATCTTTCCCTTCATCACGGTCGATCATGTCTACTTCCATGTCCCGTTTCTGGTGGACCAAGATCTTCATCACCTGTAACAGATCGTTACAGCATTCCTTGTCTTCCGTGATGACAATTGCATCATTTAATGTTTTGGCCTTCTTGTGAACAATCCTCCTTCCCATTCCTTGGTCGTGGAGGGCCCATATGTATGCGGACAAGACTATCTGCTGGGTGTCCTCGTTGCTGGTGGGGTACGCTCGGTGAGACAACTCCTTATACCGATGATTAAATGATATGATGGTCTCGTTTGATCGCTGATGAACAGAATCCAGATCATATTTTATCCGTTCCTTCTTATTTGCTGAGATAAAGTTCAGTGTTATGAAATCTCTCAGCTGCGCAAATGTAACCTCGGTTCATACCTTGCCCAGTATGAACTGGTCTATGGCCTTGCACAGGGGTCCTCTTGATGCGCAGGTCATGATATAAACTGGAGTCCCGGCCAAGTTTCCCTCTGTTGCTTGCCATATGCGACACATTTCATCTAAAAACTGACACACTTCTTCAGGTAGCAAGCCATCGCATGGTTTGATGTGCTGTGTGAGTTCGTGTACTTCCTGGCGATATACACGATTCATCTCTCGCTTGTCCTCTTCATGGGTTATGGTCTGCACCATTTTTGTCCCGATGATTTTCATCACATCTATGGCCTCTTGGGGTGGGCCACGAGATGGAAGAGTGGGATCATGGTGATCATGCTTGGAAGCCATTTCCCTCTTGTCTTTGTGGTGTGTGTAGTGAAACAGCTTGAACGAATTACTGGTAATACAATTGTATTACCACACCTTTCAAACGAGGTTGCTCCTCGCAACGAATATCTGTGATGATTTTCACAATCGTGTTTCACGGTACTCATGATTATGCATGACCACAGGATGTTCTGATATTTTAGCTAGTTCTATATACTGATTTACTCAATTGTGTATGTCATTTAATACTAATATAACTGGCCTTTGTGGCAGACTACTCATATTTTAAAAGTACTTACATAATTTGCACAGTTTTGCACTCTGGTGTGAATAATAAGGATGTCCGAAAAGAATCACACGAATTTACTGACGAATCTAGATGAATCCTGGTAGGCTCGCCAATGAAGATTTGAGATTCTTCAAAGGGTTTCGTCGACGTCGGGAACTTCTTACTCCTGCTTACTGTATCTATACGATGATGGATCCCGCTTCACCACCTGTGACTGGAAAGTGTTGCTGCGACAATGGTCGTCAGTGGAGAGGAAGGATAACTGCAGTTGGCTTGCCTCGTCTGACTGATGGTGGATAGACGATATTTATCTTGAGACTGCTGGACCTATCTGACTATTCTAATTTCCAAGTAAGGACTGGGTGTTACTCCCAGCTTGGCTAGATTCCTATTGACTAACAAAGGCTGGTCTTACATATACGAAAGATTAATACTTTATTTACAAATAATAACAAGTTGTGATCTAGAGCAAAATCGCTCACAATGAATACTTGGTACAAATTCGTTTGTACAATCTAACTATAGCTAATTATCTTCTAGATCCTAATCCTGTCTACTAATATCAAAGCTTCGTTAGGCATACAAGCCACAGCTTAAAACTAAGCACGCACGAGGTACTTAGTGAATCACAGATGGTGATGGATTAAATTATCTAAGCAATTTCTCGCCTTAAATACTCTTAATCCGCGTCTCTACACGTTTTGCAGAAATGTACCACTTCTCTTAACATCTATTCCTACCTCTTCCTACAACTCTTCTAGGTATTCCATAAGCACACTTTGACTGGCTGAACAATCAGTCCACCAATCAACCTCTGCTTATTTCTTCCTAGAAGTTCTGACCTGATAACTGATCGGTCCTCTCAGCCAATCAGTGATTCCTCCATCCTTTGCCTGGCGTACAATTCTATTCTCTATAAGTCTTTACTGCAGAGTCTGATCGATGCTGGTTGGTTATGACGTCATTCTAACCAATCATACTCTGCCTGATTCTTCCATGAAGATTGCGCCCCTCATAGACAAAGTGGTGGGGACCAGTTCTGGTTTGATGTGATCTGTCAGCTCACTAACAACATTATGGTATGTGTTGTTGTTGCATACCATAGAATGATTGACATATAGTTTATCAACAAATTTCAATACTGGTATTAATTCCTGAAGGACGCTACAATGTCCATGTCCTGTCCATTGCCTATTAATGGAGAAGCCTCAGGAATACTAGGGTGCAAGGCACATGTGCTGGATGATATCATTACCAGGTGGTGCTGCTTAGCCTAGTGTGAGAAACTAGATTGCTTCGTCATCAACTAAGTCTCTTGGTCACGTTGAGTTTCACTCATCCCAACACTGATTACTATACATCAATTATTTCCAAAACTACGATTACCAACAACTGCTGAATATTATAAAAGTCAATGCCGACTGAACAGCAACAACTTTTATCTAAACTATTTTCAAATACACATCAACTCAGAACCATAGAATCTTTTCCAATCAATTCATCCATTTCAGATATTATTCTACTAATTTCATCTGCTGGTTATGAAACCCTATAAACAGCATCATATTCATTTAGCATTAGTATGCTTCTACTACATACAAAAAGATGACCCGGCCTGCTCGACTTTCCACCGTCCCAATGATTGATATATTTAGTAAACAACAGGTGGTCGACACAGCCATAGTATACTTCGTCATCCTAACTGAATTGTATGTCGCAATTACCCATGATGCACTTCTATGGCATCCATCTTCTGCTCACCTGGACTTTTAGCTCACCTGGTATTTTCAAACATAATTTCTTTTGGGACTTAAGTGAATTATAAGACATCCTGCGGGGTCATGACTTCCCACAAGACAATCCCATATTTACACAGTGTTAAGATTTATTTCGTTTCCCTACATCCATGCCCACAATTTAAGCATCTTAAAGTGATACAATTTAAACAATTTTATTTTCAATCTGTTTGGTGTGAATATGTACCATAAAGTATTCGGTTTGTAATCTTTCCTCAGTGATATTTACCAAATGTTTTTTTATTTGTAAAATCAGCGTGTTACAGATCTTGCTGACATAGGATTGATTTGCTCTCTTTCCACCATTTACAATTGAGTTTATTGCTGTTATTGAGTTCTAGACATGCATAAAGACAATACTGAAGTGAGTTTCCCGTAACCCGGGCTCACTAGGTCTGCTCAGGTTTCATAGTGTTTGGGTTGCTTTTCTTTGCCACGTAAACAATATTTTAAGAATCGTTGATGACTTATTTCTAACCAGTTAAATTTTTCAAAACCCCGTGCTTCTAAAGCTAGCCTCATGTCGAATAAACTATGATGGAGGTTAAGTAGAATATCACCCTCTCGTACTTTGCTGAAACACAGCTTTATTACAGTGCTTTGAATTTCGGTTTCTGCAAGAATAAAAAACGCCATTATTTAAAAAAAACTGTTCCAGGGTAAATGTATTCGTCTACTATTTCAATATGTTCCCTTCACATATAAAATATTATCACCCTGTGTTACTTGCCTTTGGAGTAGAGCATCACCTTCGTTTTACTTAGATTTACAGTAGGGTTCCCTTGGATACAATAATTAAGACTTTCTACCGAATCTGCCACGATTACCATATCATCTGCATAGAGAAGTATTCCTAGATAAAAATAAGTATAATTTGTCAAATGTTAGTACATTTATAGATGTCAAGCCTGGTGCCTCTTTTTCGTATAAACACTTTTCTAGGTCGTTTATGAAAATCGCAAATAAAAAGGGTCATACATTTGCCTTGCCTTACCACTATTGTACTGAAAAAGTAATTGGCGTTATTTTGGTTATGAGTTAGAAAGGATTTTATCGATTAGTACATACTATAAATTAGGTGGTAGCATTTGCTAGAAATTTCTTTTTATATAAGTCTTTGCCACAAACCGACTCTCCACACCGTATCGAATACTTGCTTAAAATCTTCGAAGCACCAGTAAAATGTTTTTCTTTGGGCCTGAAATTATATGGTTTAATGTTGATCTGACTTTTCGTAATTCTGTTTGAGCCTCTGTAATTATGGCTTAACATTCTGCATGTGTTTTAAGCCTGTTAGAAATGGATGGAAATAACTAGAAATAGACAACGAATAGCTAGAAATAAACACGCATAGCTAGAAATGAATGGGCATAGCTATAACTGGATCAATGGCTTGTTCGCATCACCAGTTATCACATGCCAACCTTCACCAAGCTCTGCAAACCGAACTTATTCCAGGATACACATCCATCTCGGAAGGTGTAATGCCAATTTGTGGTTCACAGTTTGCTGCACGGCACACAAAGAACTTAGTAATTATTTGAAATTGTTTGCTTTGAATATTAATTTGGATCTTGGGATACAAATAAATATATTTTGTTTTGAATATATGCCCTTTAAATTTCCATACATAATTCAATCTAAAAGGACAATTCAATTTCAAATGCCACATCTTGATGTTAAATATCAAAATCAGAAACCTGTCTAAGCTTATGAGAAATAAGGGTTCACCTTGGTATAATCGAGACAGCTACGCATACAAAGTGCACTTGGCTTAGATAGAAATGGGAGGAGATATGCCACTCCGTTTCTAGCTAAGCTTCGCACAAACTTCAACAGCGCTTGACCCATCTTCCGCGATTTCTTGTCTCTATGGAATCAGTATAGTGCCTATAGAAGCCTGTATTAGTACATGATTAAGGTGTGTCCGTTACAATGAAACGCATGGATGTAGAGAATCGTGGAACGACTACAGTAAAAGAATCAAAGCCTAACAGGACCATCCATTACTGCGCCATATCCGTAACTCAGTCAGTAGAGCATGGACACGGATAGTAAAATATTGACAATTGATGAAAAGGTCAAAGCGATGAGTCAGTTGTCTATATTAAGATGGTTGTCATCTGTTCTACTCCACGCTGGTCTAATGAATGCCTGAAAATACAGCTTACTGGGCCAGAACTGGAACAAATACGAACAATGCTGGGCAAATACCAGCCCATTAATCTGCCTTATCAGCAAGCATGCAATCACGCTCATACGCGCGCACGCACGCACGCACATGCATGCACACATAAAACACAATTCACACAATAACACTAAGCATGACAAAATACGCATCAGTTCTAACATAACAGTCTGCTTTTCTCTCATGCACCAGATAATTCTTAACAATAATCTGGCGCAGCCGCGGTAACATATTGATCCAGAGTTAGCGCGTCATCTTCGTGAACGCGGGAGCATCGGGAACAGGTCTGCGACAACAGAACTCTGACACCTGCGAATCTTTCTATTAAGGCGAGCCCAGACCATCACCAGAGGAATGGTCACACAGCGAGACTCTATCCCTGAAACAATGTCGGTGACACTGAGTACGCGGAACAGCTGGCGCAGTAATAGTCGAGTTTATAACGCAATGATTGCGGCGATGTTTACTAAAATGCATTCGTTTTGTATCGATATTTAAGCGCAATATTTGAGCATGGTGTGATATTTGGAAAGCACCTCATTATACTGGACATTTGTCGAGCGTGTGCGTGGTGAAGTGTTGCGGTAGATATTGATATATCTAGTCGTAATGAATACGGTCTTAATACGCGTGCCATTGGACTTGACACATCGTGGATTGCACGTGCAGGTAGGTAAGTAGGACCTACTCCCATTCATTAAATGTATGCATTCGCATTTGGGATCTTAGCGTCATCCACGTTGCCGAGATCGTATTGTTTGTAAATTCTCTTTGTTGATATTAATTATATATAGTCTTTCATTAATTATTAGAAATGAATAACATCTGATTGAAAGATAGATTGATTTGCCATACCCATCTATTAAATCTATAAGTCAGTAGTTGAAACCATATTCTTCGGAAGTCAAAATGTTTATAATAGGCCTACTGCTAAGATGATTTGTCGATTTCTCAATATACCGCAAATAGATGATTAATCGCAACATTTATCGTGCTGAGAATCGCGAACGATTTCCGAAAAAGTGTTTAATAGCTTGAAATTACTTTAACTGGAAACCACGGCACCAACATCTTCCAGGCAGATTAATTTTAAAATATCCAACAGGGTGATGCTGGTTTTCTTTGACACTACCAATGGACGTTTCCAGAGTAATGACGTCATATGATGTCATACTCAGCTAAGCGGCGTGTATGATGTCGTCGTAATCATTACGTCATAAATGATTCTATAGGGACCAACTTTAACTCTTAAAAGTCCGACACGTTGTAAGAATTGTTAAGCTTGCGCGATTACGTGATTAAATAAAAAATCGTTATTTTGTTTTAAATCGTGAATTTATATGATTCAAAATTAAATAATTGAATAATCGTGACTATTTTCTATTGCATAAAATATTTCAAAACCTAACTTTCAATTACTTTTTAATGCGATCGGCCAGGAAACAATGGCATTTTGCTTAGTAAATGTATATCCATTTGCCCATATTTTTGAAAATGTATTACTGGAATGCCTGGCTCGAGAATTGAGCCAGGCATTTCAGTGATACATTTGCAAAAACAGTGTTCTATTGCTCTGTAAATGGAATTTTCTAAACACCATTGGAATTTTCGTCATTGATAAACTTTTGTTGTTATGTCTTGGTAATTTGTATCCAAGCAGGTTAATCGAGTAATCACGAATATTTTTTAATAATCGATCGCGATCACTCAACGCAATAATTGCAAGCCTAAGAATAGCATGTCTCTACTATTTAACAAACATGCTGTTGACTATTTTGAAACTAATTTGACTGAGCGCTGTTGCTGCCATAGGCAGCAACAACACCCAGTCAAATTAGTTTCACCATATTCAACAGCTTACCTATTTAGTTTTCTGGAACTAGATAGTCAGGGGGTTCAGAGATCGATCGATCCCAACACGATCGAGATGGGGGTGGAGCTTAGCTAGAGAGGGGTGGGGCATAGCTAAAATGGAAAGGTCCATTGAGTGTATGTCTCCTGATTAGCTAAGTCCACATACGACGACTTCTCCAACAGTTGAACTATTGCTATTTCTATTCGCTGAACAACAAAGAGCACTTCTACTTTTGATTAGGATTGATATATTTCACCATGCCGCTGTGAAATGACACTCCGGAAAGATTGACAAGCTATTCTGTGCTGCCCCAAGCCTAATGAGACTGATATTATTGAGATCAATCAAGAGCATGTCAGC
>JAVVLW010003750.1:0-125000 GCA_034401795.1 Chaetoderma sp. LZ-2023a
ACATTGTTTCCAGATTGAACGTTTTCCAAACGTAAGCCCTCGGTTTGGAAAACGTTTACAAGATTTATGTCAGGGAAATTGCTGTCTTGAACAGCTTGAACAGATGTCTGATAACTGGATTCGGAAATAGAATCGTGAAAACTAAGACTTATCTCATTAACCGTGCCCGCAGCAGTAAAAGTACTGGCTGCCTGTCATCTCGGACAATCCACTCTCCAGCATCGTCCTATTGCACGGTCTCGCCCTCCCACTAACGTTCTCGTATCGATTCCTCGAACAGCGGAACGATGTGAGTGGGCGTATATTAGTACGATGCACTCCAGTGATCACCGCCACAGCCAAAGCAAGGACCTCGTCGACGAGCGGCGTTCTGCGTCATTGGGCCAGCCCAACCGCTACGACATGTATTCGATGAGCTGTAATCATACCTCTTGGGCTTGTTTTTTTTGCCGTCTCTATAGTCCTCTTTGCCGCCCGAATGTCTTCCTTCCATATACGTTTTTCATGCTCAGAATGGTCTACTAACTCATCCCGAAAATATATTCCTGAGCGGTTTTCCAACCGTGTTCTGATTTGTCAGCGATGAGAATTAATTTCTGTCGTTTCTGCACAAAGTCAATACCTCACTCTAAAGATTCTGCCACTTTGTCGAACTTTTCCGATCGATGTGATTGTTGTGCATCGCGAAATGTTTCTAGAGTATGCCTGTTGTGCTTAAACTGATCTTCATTTGCTTTGCTTTTAAACGAATAAGACTCGCAGTATTTCAGCTTCTTGATCTCACCCAATTGAAGGACTGTATGCTTATTCGCACTTTCCTCTATACTTCGCTTTAAGCTGCTTATCTTCTCATTTACAAGAGAGTTTATTACTGTCAGTAATTGGTCATTGTTAGCTGTGATAGCCTGCCTAAACTCCTGTGAACTGTTAGCCCCCGACATCCGAAGTCTAACATAAGAGATCAGCAAAAGGAATTCCCGAAAACTGAGGTTGTTACTATAACGGCTACTAGCATGTAGAATGACCAGCGGTTATTACGAGATCAATAAGCTCAGATCTGATTGACCAATCATAAATTGCAATCATGGCAAACAATATTGTGACGAAATGTCACCAACACGTTATGTAATCCGTGACAGTGAAACATTGTTTTTACGCTTCGCTGCATGCCGCTAGAAGACATATACATCCTGATGCGTAATGCTATGGCATCCCTTGCGGTCAAAAGGTCATAGGGCAAGCTTACAATGACCTTGGTAATACTTTTGTTTTTTTCAACATTAACATTTTCCCTTTATCTCAGCTTAGCAGTTTATATCTCATCTTTGGTTAAGCATACTCGAACCAAACTTGGATACATGTTACCTTACAATGGCACTGCATCACACAATAACAGTGGGTTACATGTCAGAGGGCATGGTCATTGTGACCTTCGTCAAAATCTTCGTTTTCCCCACAAATTACATTTTCCGTTTAGTTCAACTTAGCAGTTCATACCTCAACTACGGTTAATCATATTGTACGCACTGGGACACGTGTTTCCGTTTACTAAGTGGATAAGGGGTCATCACATAATGCTCTTGGCGTAAAAGGATCAAAGGTCAAGGTTACTGGACAATTAGTTAATATTAACATTTTGCATTTAGCTGATTTAGAAGTTCATATCTCATCTGGTGATATAGTGGGCCCACCCTTGGACACCTATTTCCTTTTAATAGGAGGGCATAACGTAATGATCTTGTGGTCAAAGGGCAAAGGTCAATGTTACAGTGAAATTGTTAAAAACTGTGTTTTATTCAAAATTAACATTTTGTGTTCAGCTAAACTTAGCCGTTCATATCCCATGTTTACTTAATCTCCCTGGAGACAAAATGTACCACATACTTCCTGATAAGGATGGCACAATGACCATTGGGCTAATAGGTCAAGGGTAAATAGTATTGTGATATTTTAGATATAACATCTTGAGTTCAGCTCAACTTACTTGTTCAAATGGCATATGTTGTTAATCATAATGGTCCCAAGTTTAAGCACACGCGTCCTTCTAATAAGAGAGCATGACGCAATATCCTTCGGCTCAAAAGGCCAAAGTTCATTGGGGTTTTGCGTAAAGCTGTTCTTTTCAACAATACCGGGATTTTTTAAGCTAAAATTCACTGTTTATATCTTACGTTTGATTAGTAATACTGGAGTTGGTCAAAATGGGTGGTCAAAAGGTCAATAAATTAATTGTAATGCAACTCCTCTGACACTGTTGGACGAAATCCAACCCCATTTGGTATGTGAGTTACTCATATCAACGTGGAATGGATGAGCCCATTTACAGTTAGCTGCGCCTCGGCGTTGGAGGATGGGATCAAAAGGTCATGCAATTGATTGTACTACAACTCCTCTGACACTGTTGGCCGAGATTCAACCAAGTTTGGTATGCGAGTTACCCATATCAATGTGGAGTGGATGAGAACATTTACATTGGCCCCGCTCCATTTGGGTGGGGGATGGGTGTCAACAGTTCAAGAAATGAATTTTAATGAAACTCCTCCGAAACTGTTTGACGGAATTCAGCAAAATTTAGTATGTAAGTTACCCATATCAATGTGGAGTGCATGAACACATTTAGATTTGGCCCCGTCCGAAGGGGTTGGGGGTCAAAAGGTCATTACATTGATTGCAATGCAACTGCTCTGAAGAGGGGTTGGGGTGGGGGTCAAAGGGTAAAAAATGATGCAACTCCTTCGAATCCATTGGATGGAATTCAACCAAATTTGGTATGTGAGTTAGCCACATTAATCTTGAGCGGCTGGGAACATATACAGGTGGCCCGCCCCCTTTGAGTTGGGGGCGGGGTGGTATGGCTGTGGGGATCAAAGGTCAAGAAATTAATTCTAATACAACTCCTCCGAAACAGTTTGACGAAATTCAACCAAATTTGGTATGTCAGTTACCCATATCAATGTGGAGTGGATGAGCACATTTACATTTGGCCCCGCCCGAAGGGGTTGGGGGATGGCGTCAAAAGGTCATTAAATTGATTGTAATGCAAATCCTCTGATACTGTTGGACGAAATTCAACCCCGGGTGTGGTTTGTAGCGTGTGGTTTAATGTTCAATCTAGTTGTATGTGTGTGGCAAGCTTCATAGTTCATTGCAAATTCGTAAAGTGGAACTTCATGGTTTCATTGCAACCACATTTCTCGTTGTTTTTCCAGGACCAACGGCTGTAATAATTGAAGACTTTTGGCGCATGGTTTGGCAGGAAAATTGCACCAAGATCGTTATTCTTACACAGCTAATCGAGAGTGGAAAGGTACTGCTGCTAGAGTAATATAACATTTTGAACCTACAACTGTAGGCGAAGGATTCCACCAACATGTGCATACACACAATGGACTACCTTGTCTAATAACGTATTGTAGCGCGGACATACCTCTAAACACGTTCTATCTGTCAGCAGGAGTAATTTCGATAGGGCCCATTCTATAGTATCTACATTGTGTAGGATTTACTAATCTGCGTGATTTATGCCAACATGATCCATAATATGCGGTTAGTGGATCCGGTAAGATTCACGATCATTGCGTGGAGTTCTTGCTCCTTCACAGTTTGTGTCATTTCCAAGCAGGTTAAAGTGTTTGGAGACGGGTGTGTTTCTATTATTTTACCGGATTTGCTGCATCCTAGATCGAAAGCAACTCTTTTGGCATCCGGACTCTTCTTAACCTCTAGAAAGCGCCAGGCAAGCCAATTCCTGAGTTAAAGTTTAAATAATTTAATATATAATATATAAATCTTTACTTCCTGTTTACTGATAGGCAACTGGGATTGGAAATTTGGAACTAATCTTTTACTAAATGGGTAAATGTCTTTGTCAATCAGTATGCCAATGGATGGATGAATCATCTTTGTCTCTCAAATATATGGCGTCATAATTAGGTTCGTCACTACTTAGATGCCGTCACACTCATAATGGCATTGACCTCTTCATCATAAAACTGAAAACATCTGCCCACTGAATGAATTGTAGGTCTCTGATAAATTTACATTTTAATAATAATTATGTTGAATATTTTGAAACTAATTAGACTGCTAGCTGTTGTTGTCATATGTAACAACATAAGCAGATAACTTGGTTTCAACATATTCAAAAGCTTGACCGTATAGTTACCTTGAAAATCGGATTTTGGTAATCCAGGTTTCAAAGTGTATACATCGATGCCATGCAATGGCATGGCGGAGCTTAACTAGAAATGGGCGGGACATAGGTAGAGATGGGCAGGGTATAGCTAGAAATTGGCTGACTATAGCTAGAAATGTTTGGGTATAGCTAAAAATGGATCACTCTATGCATACAATGGATACATCTTCGTTAGGTTTGTACTGTATGTTACACCACAGATCAAATGTGATCAATACTGGCCCGATTCTGGTTCCTTATCGTATGGAGATGTCAATGTGGAGATGATCAATGTTGAGGAGTTTGCAGACTTTTCTATCAGGAACCTACAGCTGGAACACATTCAAGTAGGTCCTTATTAAAAGTGCTCATGTTTTCATCTTAATAGTGTATATGTAGGACAACTAAATAGTTAGTAATTCAGGTTTATCTTTTAAATTCATGTATACATTGCTAGAACCACTATGGTCTATATCCTAGTCTCGGTAACTAGACTACTCCTGTGCTAATAAAAATAACAATTATACTAGAATGCATAGGGTACAGCATGTGTAGATGTTAATCTAAGGTGTGCCTTGACAAGTTAAAAATCACAACTACGTTATGATCATAATAATATGAAATCTCCTATCTAATGACAAATCTCATTTGTAGATTGTGCATCATTAATATTTCGCAGGATATTACATTGACAAAACACATTTATATTAAATATTATGAGCGATAGGTAATAGAGTAAAGTCAGTCCTAAACAAGATATATGTAATGTGTTACGTGATTGTAGTAGGTTGAAAACACACGGCATCCATTCATCTTCCGTCACATTTGTATTCCCATCTTGAGTTCTTAGCCGCCCATTTAGAGTCTTCCTGACCTTCAATGTACCCAGTTCTGCTTATTATAGTCCAATGTAACTATTACTATTATATTCAACATATGTGCAGAGTGGAGTCCTCTAGCATTGTAGCTATGATATTGAGCACAGCGATTTCAAAGTCTCTCTATCCATGGGGTGTCTTGCGACATTCGTATAACATGGTCAAGCATAGACCATCCTTGTTGACAGTGGGCAGTATTGACCATACTGTATGATGCATCATTGGCGATTAGCCCGTCCGGACATATATGCTTGGTGATTACAAGAAGGTATCTGCGGTCACAGGCAACGCGTTTATCCAGAAGCGCCATGGAGCTGCCGAGCTGTTACAGTTGAACAGCATCAATGATATACAGATTACATTATACAAGCATAGTTCCGTGGCCAGATGGATGCTTGATGGGCGAATCCACACTTTCCAGAATGACCGGAATCCGGAAGAGGTTTTTTCCACTACGAAACGTGGGTCAAAGTTAGGTGAGATACATTCCCGTGGTCCGAGGGTTTTACTCATAAGGTCAGCCAGCGTGTGCTGTATTTCATTATGCCATTTATGCTATTATAAGGTTGAGTGATGTGAATTTACAATTTAATAAACAGTATATTGACTATTTTAAACTAATTTGACTGGGATATATCCAACAGCTTACATTTATAATTACTTTTAAGTCCAGATTTGGGTAATTCAAGATTCAAATCAATTTCAACACGAGTAAAAAGTGGACGGGAAATGGGTGAGACATAGCTAAAACCGAATCAGTCTTTTATTATCTATGTTTGATTTGCAACACCAGACGAACGAGAAACGTATGCTCAAGCAATTCCACTTCGTGGCATGGCCAGATCACGGTGTCCCAGACTATCCCACTGGACTTATCCGTTTCCGGGACAAAGTGACAACAACGAACACACGTGGCAGAGGGCCTATTGTAGTGCACTGCAGGTCAGTTGTGTTTATTTCAGGTTAAGATGTTTAATAGAGAATCTGGAACGAGGTCACTTTTCATATCACTATTATGGACCGAGTTGAAAATTATCAATTTTCACGAGCTTTAGCGAGTGCGAAATTAATAATTTTCAACGGGGTTCATAATAGTGATATGAAAAGTGACCGAGTTTGAGATTTTATTTATCACATAATCTGTAATTTTGAAATATTTGCCAATAGTTGCTGATGTGACTTTTATCTGATTTATCATTGTTGATATTCGTGAAATAGATACCGTCGCTGTGACGCACCACTACTTGATAACAGATACTGAATGCGCAGCAAAATATAGTGACAAACACAAAATCTGGCGATGTCCGCCGTAAACTACACTTTTCTTCTAAGACTATCGCAGAGCCACGGCCATCAATCGTTACTTCGCTGCCGACTGATAAACTGTCAAACGATGACATTTTGCGATGACGTTTCATGAATGACAAATTGTAGTAAAAATACAGTATCGCATAGTAAACCCTACGCGTCACGCTCACACCAATCGATGTTTTAACTGGTCGATTTCAATGGGTTGCGCACCAACAGCCAATGAAAATACTCCGTTGAATATGGCACGTGTGCTCATATCGAAAAATAATGAACGGGCTAGAAGGCTTGTTTATATGATAAATATATTTATGATAACGCTGAGTGTGCATGCTTTTCACAATGCCAGTCGGATTAACAATGACATCTACATATTAATACATGATTGGATGTTTTACTGTTCACCTCTGTCGTGCCAACTTAACGTCTTACAATGCGCATGGGCCTTGGGCTATGCATATGTATAGGACAGGACAAGATTATTGTGAATATTTATTTCTGGAAGGTCTGGCTTTGGCAATTAACTCATTCTAGTGATTAATTGAAAAAACAGCCTTCACTCGCCCTACTAATGCACACTGATTAAGAAAACAATTTGGATGTTCTTCACTATTAACACACAACTGGTCAGTCCAGTCAAGCTTTGCCGTTTTTTTAGGAATGCACATTTGCGGGGAAACAGAAACATGGTTTTGTACAATTTAAGTCGTGAATTTACCAAAATAAACCTAGTCTTCTCTTAGCCTGCAATTTTCTTAACAAATATTGATAATTAATGGCGAAATTGATATGATAATATTGTCTGCGTTTTGAGACGCTGTTGACACAAATGTGCTTAACAGTCAAAACTGTTCCTGTAATCGGAGTAATCTCCTGCGCACAAGATCCAATTGTGTAACGGGAAATTATAAAACGCGAGCAGGTTTTATTCGAAATATACTGTATAAGTAGGCGTAAGGATATCGTCTAAACCACTCTCAGGATTCAAATAATACTGACACCGTTGAATAGCTGCCGGATAGGAGATGGATGTGTCATAGTGGAAGACATATGTAGCATGCCAGAATGACCACCTTTCCCACATTTTATACATTTTAAAGGCTCACATTCATACCAATAGTCAGGAAAATAAGAGCGTATGCTTTTAGCGGCTTAAATTGAGGACCTTAATATAATGAAACGAAATAATCCTCTCATGTGATGATTTCATTCCATCTAACTTAATATCATATTTTAGTTGTGGGGACACGTTTCGCAAACCCAGCTTCACAACTAAAATTTTATTAATGTAGGCAAATGAAATCATCTGGGCTGAAATGGGGCCTTTTATTTTCACTTCCGTAATTCAAGTTTTATGTTCAGAATGTAGAAGGCATTCTTTGCGCCGTTTTTGCCATGCTCAGCGCGATAAACTGCAATGTGTTAATCTAATCCAGCTATGAAATTTATGTGAATCATAATCAACTATGTGACGTGTATGATGACGTCATAATCATTACGCCATGAATGGTTCGATTTAGTCCGTCTTAAACACTTAATAGTCGACGCGTTGTGCGAATTGTATGCCTTTACTATTTAATACACATTCTGTCGAATATTTAGAAACTAGTTTGGCTGGACTACGGCAGCAACAGCACCCATTCAAATTAATTTCCAAATATTCAACAGCTTACATCTATAGTTTTCTGGAAATTGATAGTCATGGAGTTCAGAGGTCGACCGATCGCAACATGAGCGATATGTGTGTGTGGAGCTTACATAGAGATTGGCCGGGAATAGCTAAAACTGGAAAGATCCATTGGATTTAGACATATGTTAAATCCCAGATAACGCAGCATACTGGGCCGATGCTGGGCCAATACTTTCAGTTTCGGCCATATATCGGCCCGCCATAGGCCCAGTAAGCTGCGTTATTAGAGGTCTCGTGTTGGGTTATAGTGTGATATAATAAAATAATTCTATTCCATTTTTAATCGACATTAGTCACACTCCAGAAACACTTTTAATCCATCTTGTATCAACCGAGCTCTATATATGACTATATTTTAGAAAAGGTGCAACTGGAATGACTGGCTCGTGCCCATAAGATCTATAACTAGTCATAAACGATTTGCGATTGTCGCAGACACAATTCGAAACATATCTGATTTTATGTTCCCATACAAATATGGAGCATGTGTCTAATGTGTGTATTGCATTCTGTGATAGCATTGCATTACAAACAATCACAGACAATTAGCAACAATTTTCCCATTGTGAAAGAATATTGTAGAGTGATGCAGGTTGTTGAAATCTGGAAAGTTCACCGTTCTCAATTTGTTGCTGATTATCTGTTACAACCCGCACCAATCAGCAGGGTGTTCTCAATGAGAACACTGTCGACGATTGTCTGTGATCGTCTGAAATGAAATGATATCCCATTATACAATACACATATAATTACGAAATGCTCCACATGTTATGGGAACATATACTCAGTTACCTGCAAACTCTAACTGTATTTACCGATTTCATTTGAATGATCTAAGACTGCATATTCCCACCAAATGCCTGAAAATAAAATTGTTAAACGTGAATAGTTTTAGAGGCTTAAATTGTGTAATTAAACGAAATGAAATGAAAATAAAATTAGCATATGATGATTTCATTTAGAATAAATTAAAATAATTTTTAGCTCACCTGGCATGGAAGTCGATCTAGTGCATTTAGATAGAACCATTTCCATGGGAGCGTTTCAACACGCTGAATCTCTCACGCCGACACGACACATGTACTATGTAGGACAGCAACATTTATCAAAGATATGCATAACTAGAGCCTGGAATTCGCTTGCCTACGCTAGGAAAACAGCCGGATTCGCTGGTAAACTCGCCCGCATGGAAATAGACAAACCTGCAAGCAGAAACGCGTGCCAGAACACGTGACAAGAAACGCTCACATGGAAAACGGGCCTTAGGGCCATTAAAGTTTGTTTAAGGGAAGTTGATACGTAAACAAACATGGTCGCCGTGGACCAATCAAAACGTAACATGTTTGGCGACAATATTGGATTCTTTTATTTGAGGGATTTTGAAGTCGAGATTTTAGATTTTAGTTTTGTCTAGTTGTTTGGCTTTGCTGATTTCAACCATTCCATTTCCGAAACTATCAGATAAACGGTTTAGCAGCATCCGATAAAATTACCATCTAGTATAGATGGTCTTTATAGCAGGTTGGACTGCATCCTACAATCCTTTGCATAATTTGGCCCAGTGACCCAGCTCATGTACAGTTCTTTGGTTTGTGGTTAGTGTGAGTTTATTAAAAACATAATTGACAAAGTCATTGCTGCCTTAGATAGCAACAACGTTCAGTCGAATAAATTCAAAAATATTCAACATTATGGATGCCAGAGGACACAATACATATCTTAGATATTTAGCCAGCTGAGGAGAAATGTTAAGTAATGTGTAATCAGTTTAATTTCCACCGTCCTTGATGTATCACCCTGACAACTTGTATTGCCAAAGTAGATAACAGCTTATTTAAATGATTAACCATTTCTCTCACTGCCTAAATATTTTAGATATGTAGTATGTGCTCGGACAAAAATATTTTGAAATGTGTTTGATTCATTGAAAGTTGTTGCTGCCTAAGGCAGCAATGACTCAATCAAATTATTTTCTAAATAATCTCCTGCATCACAATACCCATCCCTGTTGCTAAAGTGGCCATTCAGCCAGATGTATATGTGTGAAATCGATGGGTTGGAATATACTCAGTTGAAAATGGTATAAGGACCACATGCATTAACCCTTTCACTGATAAGTTCCCTATATTTTCATGACATCCATCCAGTAAAACTGTTGAATATTTTGGAATTAATTTGACTGGAAGTCATTGCTGCCTAAGGCACAACGGCTTTGGGTCAAATTAATTTCAAAATATTCAACAAAATAGGTTTTATATCATAAAGAATATACTTTTTCGACGGCGTCATCGTCGTTATCGTCGACGTCTTTTACGGCTGCGGTGGTGGTGGTGGAGGCCATTATGTGAGCTCTTTTGGTTAAGGATTTTACATTTTTTACACGGTTTTGGACTTGGACATTTTTATGGATTTTGCCCGTGCATGTTTGGTTAATGTCTTTAAATCAACTTATTTTTCAACAATGGCTCATCCGATATCAATGAAACTTTACAGAATAACAACAGATTTCATCTTGGGGCATTTTTACTATTTTTTCACGGTCCTTGACTTTGAACCTGTTCATGTTTTTTCTGGTTACAGTTGTTTTATGGACCATTATTTTAACAATGGTCCATCGGAAATCATCACATTTTTACAGCAGTGTTATACTATGCAGTGGTTCTGTCCGTACCATTACCAATTTCATTTTGTGAAATCTATCCTGCTTTTTCACAATTTTGGACGGTTGTTTATGGACTAGGTAACTCAACTATGGTCATTCCGATGTCACTGATACTTTAGAGAAGTGCTCTATGCAATACAGGGATATGATCTGCATCATTGCTGATATTATTTTGGGCAATTTTACAAATCTGTTCACGGTTTTGAACTTTGAACTTTGTTTATCATTTTTGTTATAGTTGTTTATGGCCCATTCATTTTCAACAATGGCTCACCAGATGTCAACAAAATTTTACAACAGAGTTGTATACTATGCATGAGTACCTCTGCACCATCTCTAGTTTCATGTTTAATCAGACAATTCGCAGTTTGGTAAAATTGTCCATGTTTCATTGGTTACACCTGTCTGTAGGTGCCTTACTGTGTATTATGACTCATGCCAAGTTTGCTTTGATAATCCACACTATCCATGCCTTTAGAGGCGAGTCATTTTACGCTTCAGCTTTCTTGTTAAACATTATGTTGAATAATTTGAAACTAATTTGACTGGGCGCTGTTGCCGCATTAGGAAGCAACAGCACACAGTCAAATTAGTTTCAAAATATTTAACAGCTTACCTGTATAGCTTTCTGGAAATCCTTAGTCAGTGAGTTCAGGGCTCGATCGATGTGTACAACATCTGCGCGTAATAAGTAAAATAGTTGATGTTATGATGTTTGCATATATTAGTGCAGGGATTGGTCGCACAGGGACGTATATTGGATTGGACTACCTGATAGAACAGGCCAATGCTGAAGGAAAGGTCGATATCTTTGGCTGCGTGAACATAATGAGATACTACAGAGTCAATATGATACAGACCGCGGTAAAAAGATACCTAGTTGTATCCGATTAAAATATTAAAGCTTACGTAATGTCTATAATATACACTTCACACGCCCGCACGCTCATATACGTATATAAATAACTACCGATGCTAAAGATAAACGTCATCGGCCTGTTATTGGCCCTATGCAGTTTTAGCAATGCCCCATCCATCTCTAGCTAAGCTTCTCCCGTGTTGGAATCGTTCAATCCCTGAACTCCCTGACGATCAATTTCCATAAAACTATACAGGTAAGCTGCTCAATATTTTGAAACTAATTTGGCTGGGTGCTGTAGCTGCCTATGGAAGCAACAGCGCCCAGTCAAATTAGTTTCAAAATATTCAACATAATGTCTATTAAATGTCAAAGACATACAATTCGTACAACACGTTGCACTATTAAGCGTTAAAGACGGCCTAAATCGATTCATTCACGTGTAATCAATTGTGACATCATCCTACACGTCACTTAGTTGACTATGATGTCATATAATGTCAGATGATGGATGGATAAATTAGAATCGATGATTCAAATTATTAAAATTATTAAAAATTAATTGCTCAATAACGTAGAGACCATACATGCATATAATCGATGAAAGGTAACGTTCACAACGGTGCATTACAATGTAGTGTTTACACATTATAATGTAGCAGAGTTAGAGATATATAAGTATGGTCAGCTAAGCCAGCATACTATGCCGAGATGTGTGCTTCAGCGGTGAAAGATACGATATTTTATTTAAACTTATTTTATTGTTTGTTAGATTCCAAATAATCAACATATTGCGGGTATCGTTTATTTGAAATTTGGCTTCTTGTAATTCAGGGTGCACTTGAAGGGACACATTTTAGACCACACAGATGCTAGTACTAAGGTTATGCAGTGTATGAATTAGATAATCTGCACACTTGTATTCCCGTATCCATTTCGTCATTTTGCATAAATATAAGTTATTACTATCGCTCCCTCCCCCGAAAAGGATGGGGAAATAGCGTATGTCCGTCTTTACATTGAAAAAAACCCGCATTGGCACAGGAATTTAATTAACAATTTCTTTACCTAAATTTGTCCTATCGAGACCAAGCTTAGATTTACTTAGAGTGGTTCCCCCTTGAGATTAGTTGGGGTAAAGTGAACTTATCAGTAGGTCGCTTTAACAGGTAAAGGCTGGGATTGATCCAACATTATAGAGAAATCACACACACGAATTCACACGCATGCACACACGCACACATCTGAACGAATGCACGAATGCATTCTATAATACATGCACACAGTAATACACGCACGAATGCGCGCATTAATGCATGTATGAACGCATGCACGAACGAATGCATGTACGCACACACCCACGTACTAATGTACTCACGAATTAATGCACCCACACACACACATACACACACACACACACACACACACACACACACACACACACACACACACACACACACACCCACGCAAGTATAGTTGCACGCACGTACGGATGTATGATCACACACCCACACACATACGAACAAACGCACGCACGAACGAACGAACGAACGAACGAACGAACGAACGAACGAACGAACGAACGAACGCACGCACGCACGCACGCACGCACGCACGCACGCACGCACGCACTTTTGCAGACACAACACTAAAAGATGTCCTACGGATATGATTTCATGTTGCCCCACCATTGATTTTGGTTGGGATTATATTTATTTAAGAATAGGTAGGGAGGGATGAAACCTTGTCATTGTTATCAGGTACCGTGAGGTCTAACTTTGATCTTACTAGCAAATCTGTCAGGTTTGGATTTCTATTGTAAGCTATTACTGGTCGTGCTTTGATCGGTTTCTTTAATTTAGATTGCAACTGTGAATATTCGTCTTTCATGGTTTTCGCTAATTCAACATTACGTCTATTGTATGAGTTGAAATGGGATAATTTTGTTCTTTTGTGATATTCCTGAATCTACATTTATTCCAAATGGTGCCTTTGTTTGGAGTGTTCTAATCCAATGGCCTTCTCGTATTTTGCGAAACGAACTCGTTTCTTCTTCACTATCGAAGGTCGGAATCTGTTCTATTGGCATGATTTCAAAATGATGCTCAACTGAATAATCAGGAAGTTGGAAATGTTGAGCAATTGGCGTATCTGCTGAGGTGGTAATATCAGAAACGTGGCGTCTAGCACGCACTCTAAATGCATTTTTTTTGTTTCACCAACATACTGTTTCTGGCAAAGGGCACAATTGATCAAATAGACTACATTCTCAGAATCACAAATCATATTTATTCGGATATGATATTCATTTTTAGTTTGAAAACTCAGGAATGTTTGTTGGTTTACAATATAGTTGTTTACTTTGCATCTGTTTGTGTCGCATTTAGAAACTGATCCATCGCACATGGTGTATTGGTGTATTGATTGGTGTATTGTGTTTAATTTGGACAGGTTCAAACTCGGGTCCGCTATGAGGTATTAGATTTTCAAGCTCATTGATGGTGTCTGCTTTAATTTTTCGAAGAAAACGGGCTGAATAGCCTCGTGCTTTCAAAGCATCAAACAGAGTAGAGCATTCACCATTCAGATTTTGCCTGTAGCTAGAGTTTCGAAAGAATCTTATGATTTGTGATTTGATCAGACCTTTAAATGTGTGTGGAGGATGAAATGATTTTTGTGAAGCAGCTGATGGGAGTCCGTTGGCTTAAAGAATACTTTATATTCTAATTTTCCAGAGGAGTCAAATTGAGGACCCTTATAGATCGCGACATCTAAAAAGTCAACTGATGTTCCACTAATAGTAGCTTTTAGCTTGATGATTGAATCTTGGTTATTTAATATGCGAAACAATTCCCAAAATTGGTGAGAGATCATAGTCAGCTGCTAAATTGACAAGGTTTGTTCCTAACCCTATGTTAGGGGAGCTATTGCCTTGACCCACATTTAGTTTAAACTAAGCACCGTAAACCAATGGTTATAAATACAATTAGCTGTTTCTTTCGTCCAATAGATTCTATCCTTCTCAACATGAAAATTGGCATCAAAAATTTTAGGGATGACCTTATCAACGTGGCAGTTGGACCTTGCTGATTCGTTGATACGCTTGAGACAGTACTTGTGCCTGGCTGACAAGCTATCAGAGAGGTTAATCTCAGCAAAGTGCAACTCCGCATTAGGGAAGCTATTTTTAAATTCACAAGCCATGAACCGTAAATGGCTTGAGGCTTTGGTTGGATGCTCATTTTGGAGTTGATGCCAATATTCAGGATGATCTTCTCCGGGCTAGCGCCATCCTGGTGTCGCATAGCCATTGCTCTGAAATGTGATAATGCGGCACCAGGATAGCACTCAAGCTGGATGCCAGGATAGACGTCTAAATCAATTCGGGCTAGGTTAGAGGACCCTATCATCAGAATCTGTTTTGGTGATTCTGGGGATCCTCCACAGGCCCTTGCTATGCGATTGATGACGGTACTTAGCAAACTTCCTATCAGACAGGTTACTATTATTCTCCCTATGAGGGAGAGGATGTGGAGATGGAGGAAGTGGAGCAGAGGAAGGTGCGTGAGGAGAAGAGAGATGAAGAGTAGGAGGAGTGATGGAGAGAGGAGTTGCAAGAGAAGATTGCGTATGAGAAGCAAGAGGCGGGATTGAGAGAGGAGATGCATGAAGAGGAAGAGATCGCGGAGGAAGAGGAGGAGGCGGGATTGAGAGAGGAGAAGAAGGAAGAGGAGAAGATCGAGTCAGAAGGTGGCGAGGAGAATATTGTGGAAGAGCTGAGGAAGAGTTGCTAGGTGGTAGATTGGGGGAACAGTGAGTAATAACCCGACAACGGCGCACTGGAGGAGAATTGGTCTTTGGGAGAGCCGCCCATGACTCTGTTACATCATCAACACCAGATTCGTCCGCTTGGAAGTGGTAGGTGAGGGTGTGAAGGTGGTTGGTGACCTTTGTCGTTTGTTAGTCATTGTTGAATGTGAACCTGAACCAGTACGCGGTGTGGCTGCCGGTGCTGGTACAGACATCACTCTATTTTGCTCATCACTAGCTATTTCTGTCAAAAATTTCAAAAATTTGTGATTGTCGTTGTGGCCAATTTATTTCTAAAATTGTGCCTATCCCATTTCAATTCTATGCCTTTGGCTCGGTGTAGATCAAGAATTACATTAGATACGGTCACATTTACCTCTGCGTTTAATTTGTCCAATTTGCTTCGATAATGTTTGATTAGATTTTCTAAGCAGCTATGAGCCCAAATTTGGTTTATCATGCTGGTCGAGTTAAACAATTCGTCATCTCGTAGGGCAGGGCAGAAAAACGAGTTCATCTCCTCCATTTTCATGCTGAGGGATTTCGGAAGAGAGTCTGATGCCAAATGCTCTCGTAAAAGACCATAGTGATGCAAGCATTGCAACACATGAAATACATCTTAACCAGTCTCTGAAAGGCCTGAACAGACTGGTTAGGAGCACTTTTGGTTGAAGAAAGGTTGGACGCTGGGTTGCCAGATTTGCGTCCTTTACCCACGGGGCCATTGAAATTCTTGGCCATTTTAGAACGTAATCAAATTTCTATAGATTTATGTCAAACTTAGTCAGAAAGATTCAAGAAAGTTAAATACCAAATGTTAACTAGAGCGATATGTGTTGAAACAATTTAGAAACTGAAAAATAAGAACAATTAATACAAGATTATTAAATATATATACAATTAAAGCTTACACTGACAGTTGCTGGAGCGCTTTCGACGTAATGGTCTTCGTCATGCAGCGAAAAAACTGGTCTAATTGCAACTGATAATTCTTATATATTTATAGGAGAATTACTATTAAGTCAGTCTCTCCACAAAAGATCAAACCAAACCCGAAGACCTGCTTTAGATCAATATGCGCTTTAGGCGCTACTGAAGTCAAACAGCTAATACAAAAGGTGTCTGTCTGTCTGTCTGTCTGCCTGCCTGCCTGCCTGCCTGCCTGCCTGCCTGCCTGCCTGCCTGCCTGCCTGCCTGCCTGCCTGCCTGCCTGCCTGCCTGCCAGCCTGCATGCCTGCCTGCCTGCCTGCCTGCCTGCCTGCCTGCCTGCCTGCCTGCATGTCTGCCTGCCTGCCTGCCTGCCTGCCTGCCTGCCTGCCTGCCTGCCTGCCTGCCTGCCTGCCTGCCTGCCTGCCTGCCTGCCTGCCTGCCTGCCTGCCTGCCTGCCTGCCTGCCTGCCTGCCTGTCTGTATGCCTGCCTGCCTGCCTGCCTGCCTGCCTGCCTGCTGCCTGCCTGCCTGCCTGTCTGTCTGGCTGTCTGCCTGTCTGTCTGGCTGACTGGCTGGCTGGCTGGCTGGCTGGCTGGCTGGCTGTATGTCTGTCTGTCTGTCTGTCTGCCTGCCTGCCTGCCTGCCTGCCTGCCTGCCTGCCTACCTGCCTGCCTGCCTGCCTGCCTGCCTGCCTGCCTGCCTGCCTGCCTGCCTGCCTGCCTGCCTGCCTGCCTGCCTGCATGCATGTCTGTCTGTCTGTCTGTCTGTCTGTCTGTCTGTCTGTCTGTCTGCCTGCCTGCCTGCCTGCCTGCCTGCATGCCTGCCTGCCTGCCTGCCTGCCTGCCTGCCTGCCTGCCTGCCTACCTGCCTGCCTGCCTCCCTGCCTGCCTGCCTGCCTGCCTGGCTGGCTGTTCGGACCTGTATCCGTATTACTGAATCGATTTGGCTCAAATGTTTACACAAAAGCAGAGCATACCCTAAGCTGGGATTTCCATACCTTGGCGGCGGTCCTGATAAGAAGATCTCGAGCCAGACAAGGTCAAATCCGTGGTCTATTAATATATAGGAAACTACTGGTACGGTTTTGCTCGAACAGAAGAAAGGGTGGTCGACAACTAATGGCGTGATCCAAAAAATCCGAAAATCATTTTAGAATGTTTATTATGTGAAACAACCGGAACGGGGTGGGTGGGATGGGGTTGTGTGTTGTGTGAACTTTTGATTGTTCTTGTTTACATTATAAGCGTATGCCCATTGTAACAGGCGCAGTACGAGTTCCTCCATGATGCGCTTCTGGAAGCTCTTAGCTTGTCGGCTATGTCAATTCCCTCATATGACTTCGTGGAAAAGTATGCCATTTTGAGAAAGACAAACGCTCTTTCCGGGAAGACTTACCTCCAGGAACAGTTTGATGTGAGTAGGCCTGCTGCTGATGTAATATGTACGCAGTTTGTGCCGTTTGTACTTTGTTTAAGAGAGGTGGCCGGGAATTACTAGAGAATTAGCGGTCAATTTCACCTTTTGGATCTGTATGTAAAGTTATGGAAAGAATAATTTTCAATCGCGTATGTAATCACCGTAATGAACACTGTCTCCTTTAGAAGCAACCGCCTGGCTTCTGGCCTGGCTATTCCACACTATTTCAGTTAATTGAGGAGTCCAATTTTATCTATGCACCACCCATCCTCAGACAAGCACCACGCACAGGTCGCTTGTGGTGGGATCGATAGATCAATGAACTGCTGACTATAAACGTTGACTATTTTGAAATTAATGTGACTGGCCGCGGTTGCTGCCTATGGCAACAGCGCCCAATCAAATTAGTTTCAAAATATTCAACAGCATATTTATAAAATAGTAAAGACGTACAATTCGTACAACAACGCGTAGTCCATCATCAATTAAGCGTTTGTGGCAGATTTATCTACTCCATTCACAACGTAATTGATTATGATGCCATCCTACATGCCGCGTAGTTGATTATGACGTCATGTGATTGATGGATAAACTGTGAAGTGTCATTGAACTGTTTCCCGTTCTTATAAATGACGTCGATGATCACAAATATACACGGATAGTACATTGTGATATTTCGAAGGCATTTGGCAGAGTATGACACAAAGGAGTAATGTTTATACTACAAGAACATGGGCCGGGAGGAAGATTTCTTATTTGGCTTAGTAGCTATTTATCATCACGGCAACAGTACGTCCAAGTGAATCAATATAACTCTCCTTTAAAACAGGTATAGGTTTCAGCTCCCTCGGGGCTTTATACTCGGTCCTCTCTTTCTGCTCCCTCGGGGCTTTGTACTCGGTCCTCTCTTTCAGCTCCCTCGGGGCGTTGTACTCGGTCCTCTCTTTCAGCTCCCTCGGGGCTTTGTACTCGGTCCTCTCTTTCAGCTCCCTCGGGGCTTTGTACTCAGTCCTCTCTGTCAGCTCCCTCGGGGCTTTGTAATCGGTCCTCTCTTACAGCTCCGTCGGGGCCTTGTACTCGGTCCTCACCTATTCCTAATTTATATAGACGATATTTCACATGACATTGACAGTATCTTAGGGTCATAAGCCGGCGCCCCTTCGTTAGGCTGCACTAGTACATCATCTATAGAAAAGGGAGACAATTTAATTAATAGTTAAAGCGCATTTCTGATTGGTCGAAGCAATGGTCTGTCATGATCAATGCCACAAAGCCCGTATTTCTAATACACATAACTTTTTATCTACCAAAATTTTTCTAAATAACATTCTAATATCAACAATGCAGTCTAGTAATTATATTGGCGTACCAACCGATTGAATATGAACAACTCCTACAGACCAAATGTCAAGAAAGACAGTCAAAGTACTAGCTACCAAGCGGCAGATGAAATGCATTTCAAGCAAAACAAACTTTATTGAAAATGTATGTTGCATATTTGCGTCCAATGCTCCAATATGGGTAGGAAATGTGTGAGGGATGCTCGGAGCAGAATGCTGAAAATCTTGAAAATATTCAGAATGAAGCCATGTGAACAATAAATGGCCTGCCAAAATACATACCTATGGCAACTCTTTATAGAGAAACTTGCCTAATACCTTTACAAGAGCGTTTAAAACACAATACACTTATCTTCCCTGATTATATAACAGATATGGTTCCTGAAAGAGTGGGTAATACTTCAAGATATAATTTTAGACATTCTGATCTGAGTTTTGCACTACCAAGACACCGCAATGAAGTGTCTATAACACAATTTATGCAACCTATTATTATTCAACTGCAGGACAATCTGGCAACAACATTAAGGTTAGCGCCATGACTCTATATTTTCAAACAGGATACCTTGCAAAAACTGATGAAAATGATTCAGAACCAATTTCCACATACTATTCGTTAGGCAGAAGCCGCGAAAGTGAAGCTGGTGAACAACTGTAGACAGCTCAACAGTGACGAATCCCGATACCACATACTACGTCCCCCCCCCACCACCCCCCCCCCACCCCACACACACCCCATACTGTCAAACGCCAAAAACATGCATGCATAATTGTATAAAACAACCCAACTCAGATGCAAATATCCCTCTATCTGCATACCTAATCGGCCCATATGTCTCTTCCTCCCTCCCTCCTTCCCTCTCCCCCCCCCCCACTCTTATGCCTCCCTCCATCCCTCCCCACCCCCTCTCTCTCACTCTCTCTCTCTCTCTCCCTCCCTCCCTGCCTATTCATATCTCTCTCCCTCCCTCCCTCCCCTTCCCTCCCTCTCTCTCTCTCTCTCTCTCTCTCTCTCTCTCTCTTTCTCTCTCTCTCTTTCTCTCTCATACTATGCTTACTACTAGCAATTATAAAAGTTGATTAGATATTTTTTTCGCTATCATGTGATTATTCAGTAGGGCGAACGTAAGTTTTTAGAAATTGTGTCCAATTCCTTTGTACACGTATTGCAATGAAAAAATGTATTTAAAATAATTTTACTTCTAGACTTGCCCATATTCATACATAATAATAGTGTTTTAAGATAAAATGAACGTCATTTCTACATGTACATAGTTAGTTTCATCACAGTCCTCGTACATATTGGATGTAGTGCATGCGTTCTTATTGTATCGGCAGCTGTTGAACCTTATTAAACAATCTGGCTACACCGCTGACTTCAAGTCTGCTGAATTGTCCGAGAACAAGAGCAAACACAGAGACCCAACAGTTATGGCAGGTAATATAATTTGACGCCACGGTGCTATAGCCTATAGTCGCGTTATAATAATTTACTCGGTATCTATCTAGAACACACAATAGTCGCGCGGGCATGTAGGCTCACACACACACGCGCATGCACACACACGCATGCACGTAAATCATAAAGCGCAAATACTTATCAAGTTTGCTAGCAAAATCGAATTGACACGTGACCGCCTTATACACATATGCATCACTATTTCATATTGAACTCTGCACTAAATTGAAATAAAGAGAATCGTATTTAGATATAACTCGCAACAAGCACATGGCGGTTTGTCGGTCAGTTTTGTTATCCAACGGTCTATAAAATCATAGACAATTCTAATGGAGCCATCTTTGACGCAGCAATAGTGCCCTATTGTAGAAATGCACATTTAATTGTATATATGAAGTGGTATGCGTTAGATCCAATGCCATTTAAGCTACACTTGTTATTCTGAAAGATATAATTTAGCACAATGTCTGTTGCAGCTGAGGATCATCGAGTTTATCTAACTACGAATATAGCAGACACGAACAGCTATATCAATGCCGTTTACTTGCCGGTAAGTATAGGAAATGGAATGGTGTCCAACTCTAAATTCCGTAGATATTTATATTTTAACAATTACACTATAAATACTTTTAATAGAGTGTATGTAAAACAATAATATGTATTCATAATATACGATTCCGGTCGGCCACTCGAGTATCTGAGGTCATAATTAAATACGTCACGTATTAGCTGACGTCACTATCAAAATGTCGTAGGTCCGTCACGAAAGTGACAATAGTCCGTCACCAACGTGTTTTTCTGTGTAAGTTCATGGTTCTAAAATAATGCTACCTAAGAGGTTACGCAACTGATTGCATCTGATTATTGAAAATGTATTAAATTAACTGTGTAGCTTTTAGTAAGCGAAAATCATTCAATAAATTTACACATGATTTACAGATAAGACGTCTGCATACTATTGTATATCAGCATAGTTATATTCTAACAAAATCATATTGAAAATCTCGAGGTTTAGGTTCCAAACAAGCAGGAGTATGACTACTGATATGATCAATAGATGGGGGAAGTGGTGATTTTGGAAGCCGTACAGAAGCTTCTTTACACATAAGCACGTGACTTGTACAAGACTAATGATCATACGATGGTACATAACATAATAGCAATCACAAAGCACTGATTATTCGATTAACGATTGATCAAATTTGCCTCATCTAAAAACAATCATCAAAACAAAAATCAAAGGTCAACCATGAACTCTCAAAACGAGCTAATGACGTGCCCATCCAGGCATATAGGAGGACACTATTAGAACAAGTGACCATGTCTGACCTACACTGAGAGTCATACGAAGTCCTCAGTGAATTTATAATATGTGTGGAGACATCAGCTGGTAAAATATCAGTACAGCCAGGACTTCGAAGCAAATGAAGTCGTATGTGCGTGCTCCACATGTTACAAAGTTGGCTGAGTAAGGGAAGACACTGCGAATAAGCATACATCAAAGGGGTCGAAAGGAACACAAAACTGAACTAGGATAGAATCGCAATAAGATTATGCACCAAATCAGTGAACACGTGAAAGAACTCACCACCAAAGAGCAGATGGCCTACCAAATGAGATAACATCCACGGATGATCGTCGAAAAATGTTCAGAGAAAGCAAAGCATTAAAATTCACCACTCCATAGAAACCACTTGGTGTACATAACTCCGGTGGCCACTGCATCGGCCCTGACCCCGGAAAGGCAGAGACAATTCCCACCACCACCCAACCCACCTCCGCCGCTCTCCCGACCGATTCGCGGGAACGGCGAAGTGGCAGAAGAGCAGCATCTTGGACTCTATCTTATGCATCTCTACTGACATTAGAACTCGGTGTGTAGCCGTAAATCTCGCCTGTGGTGTCCTTTTGGAAGTTGTGGTTGTGTGGTTCGAAAATCCTAATGAATGTCAAGCTGTAACTATATGGTGCTGCATGTGTGTCCATAATGACATTTAATTGCAAGGGATGGGCAGCTCCAAACGCCATCTTGAATACACTTGATGCATGTCACCGCAAACATCTGCAAGTGATTAAAATCATTGCTGGCCAAACTCTATAATCTGTGTAACACAGAACCACTACCTCTGAGGGTAGTACAACAGCGATTATCTATTTTCGGATATGTTATTCGAACGTCAGAATTATGCCTGCTCAGAAATCACTAGAATTCAGTTTAGCCAAATACAATTAATGAATCCATTTCCTCACGTCAATCATATGACGTCATAATCAACTAGGCAACGTGTATTCTGACATCATAAATGAGTTGATTAAGCCCGTCTTTAACGCTTAATAGTCTAATACGTTGTGTGAAGTGTATGTTTTGCTATTTAAGAAACATGCTGTTGGATATTTTGAAATTAATTTGGCTTGGGGCTGGACGTTTCTACTGTATCCATCCATTATGTAACGTCATACTCAACTACGTGACGTATAGAATGACATCAAAATCAATGAAGTCATCCGGACTTCATGAATGGCTTAGATAAGTACGTCACGAACGCATAGCAGAAGACCGAATATGCGTTCTTGTACGAATTGTATGTCTTTGCTATATAATAAAGATCCTCTTGAATATTTTGAAACCAATTTGACTGGGCGCTGTTGCTGCAATAGGCAGCAACAGCACCCAGTCAACTGATTACAAAATATTCAACAACTTAACTGTATATTTTTCCGGAAATTAATATTCAGGTCATTTGTGGATCGATCAATCCTAACACGGCGAAGTGTGGGTGGAGGTTTGCTAGAGGCCAGCGGGACTTGGCAACACCTGGAAAGGTCCATTTTTAGATCCAACATGCAACTTAAATCTTATTTGCTTGACCAAAACCTGAATTAGTATGCATAGACACTATGAATAGTCTACAAGGATTAGAATGCGGACAAGAGTGACGTCAACTAGTTAGTTTGAATAGCGAGTAGTGAGAGAAATATGTCTGGTTGTGATGATGTTTATAGTGAATGAATTGCACATCAGACAGCGGGCCAATGCGAGACTGCTTCCTACGCATGACTACAACAATCAAGTCAGTGTGGACATGTGCGCAAGTTATAACTCAAAACTAGCCTTTGACCAAAATGTGTTTAGCATTGCTACCATCCAGGCGTATCATGTGCGCGTGCGTGCGTGCGTGCGTGCGTACGTGCGTACGTACGTGCGTGCGTGCGTGCGTGCGTGCGTGTGTGTGTGTGTGTGTGATCATCGTTTGTAGTTGATTGCCTCATCTCATCATCATCGACTACTGACTCACGCTCAGGTTTCTGGGCATATTCTTATCAAGCATTGTTGTCTTTGTTTCAACATCTGCCCGATTAGAGGGATTGGGTTGTTCTGGGTCGGGGTTTAAGGGCTGCATCATCCCTTACGACCTTAAGGTGTGCGTAATTCCTTTTGGACGCTTCTTTACCCGCTATCCTAATTGGTCATTCTCCAATGCCACCCCAACCCTTCTTGGGATCATTAGCACTAAGTCGCGTGACTCCACTGGGTGGAGGGAGGTTGGTCTTAATGAATCTTGCAATTGTTCCTATAAAAACTATTTTATTTCAGGCTTACAACAAATCAAAGGCGTTTATCCTTACTCAGATGCCCTTGCCAAACACAGTGATTGACTTTTGGAGGATGATCTATGAGAATAAGTGTCGCACGATTATCATGTTAAATAATGACAACATTGAGGTAGGCGATAAATCAGTGCATATATTCCAAATCGCAACACGTGGTATTCAGATACACCATATATTGCCATTTCACTCATGTATCTGACGTCATAATCAAATCATGAATTCATTTCCTCAATCAATCATATGACGTCATAATATGCTAAGTGACGTGTAGGATGACGTCATAATCATTACGGCATTAAAGATTCGATTTAGTCAGTCTTTAACGCTTAATAGTCTGGCACGTTGTACGAATTGTATGTTTTTACCATTTAATAAACATCCTGGTGAATATTTTAAAACTAATTTGACTGGGCGCTGTTGACTGGGACCTGCATACTTTTCTAGAAATTGATAGTCGGGGAGTTCAGGGACCGATGCATTCTTTCGTAGGCCTACCAATTAGTGCCTCTATATACAAATTGTCAAAGCAAATCCATTTTGAGCTTTCCCAGTTCAAGTAGACTCAGTTTTGAAGTCTGTCATCTCCACAAGAGCATTTCCAGTGTTCCAAATCCACCCATCGAAATTTAGTATTCGCGGACTCTGATATAATAAGGCTGGGCATCTGAATGACATCAAACCAAGACAGAGTCCGCGAGAACTAAAATTCGATCAGTGGATTTGGAACACTCGACATTTCCCTTTGGCGATGGCAGGCATCCAAACCGAAATAGAGTCTACGTGGACACTTATTATGTCAAAGTGGTGTTCAGTGGAACTACACAGCACCCCCACCCCTACCCCACCCACACCAACCACCACCACCCCCAGTTAACAATACAGTGGGTGAATACTGAAGTCCAGTATCGACAAAATAAGGCTGGAAGCCTTAATATTTAACTTTCAGTAATTAAGTAAACGTATTATGTAATTACGGTATTTTAGTATGCTGTCAGTTAAGTCATCACTATTCGTCAATAATATTTTTAATAACTCCTTATGCACTACTACCAAGGGTAATATCACTGTACACATATACTATTTTTAGGTAAATATTATTTTTAAGAGCATCTTTAATGGTCGTGCGAGTAACCGTTTCACCATTGTTTATATTCGTATTTTATATCTTGCACTCAATTTCGTCCTCTTCTCGACACTGACGTAGAGCTTTCCATCAGTGACGAATTAGAATGCTCATTATCTTTAGTGAAGAGTTATTTCTTAAGCCCTCGCCACTGTGTACAGATACATTCGATTCCTCACAAATTAGGTCTTGTTCTACAGACTAGATTGGCACATTTCAAATACCAGAAACGTATTGACGTACATTCCTAATAGCACGACACGTGGACCAAATATTGACCGATGGGACTCAACCAATGCGACCGATGGATGTATTTCTATATTCCCAGTAGCAACTGAATTGCAGGAACTTATTTCATACCCTCGCTCCACGTGTGCGACACACTGGTTTTCCATGGTGACAGAGTATTTTAGTATGCTACCATTTCAATCAATCATGGGTTGATATCAGCTCCTGAGCTTATACTAAGTTGTTGTCATGTAAAGAGATTGTTGCAAATTATCGTAACTCATTGGCAACTGTTCTCAATTCCTCTACTCAATCTTGCTACTTGTACCTTGACCTGAGTAGATCACTTCTGTTCCAACCGTTAGTGTCCATTGCAAGTCAGCGGGACTTGTTCGGTATCGATCGTCGTCACAGGCTTTGATCTCATCATGCCACGTGCACTTCCTATCTGTCACATCTCGAACAATCTGTTGAAATGCATTTGTGTTGGAAATTCCTTTTCAAGCTAGATTCTCTGCGAATCGAAGGGGTTACACCACTCAAGTATCTGGAATATTAGATGTTATACGTCTGTTGCTCACATATTTTGGGGAAGATATCTTGCTCAAGTATATTAGTCACCCAAATGGCTACACACTTAAGTATTTCTAGTCAATTAAACAGAGAAGTATGTGATATCTGTGCTACCCTTAAAATGTGTTATCAAGAAATATGTTCCTGTCAAAGTGCTGTTGTGCAATACTCCATCTCCGCTGCATAAATTCACAGAAAGAAGCTTCATGAAAGCATTTTTTGCCCGGAAGACATGGATTAGTATTCAGATCGTTACGGGTATATGCAAGCTTGGTCCATGTAATCAAGTTATGGCCTACGAGTTAAACATTATTTATGATCCCTAATAAAGGACCTACTCTGGTGAATTACTGGAACTTTAACCACTACATACGACCAAATAGGGTGAGGTGCATACTACATTATCTATATGTCTAGGTAACCGTCAGTAGAACATGCCTAGAAAAACACTTTCCCAGTGCTATATCGTACAGTTATTATTTCATTGATTACTATTGTTTATTACAATTGTTTAACTAAGTAATTATTCTATAGACAAATAAATGGTAGTGGCCAGCTTCCGCATTGGTTACACCATTTAAATTGTGTTCAGCTCCTCATTTCCCAATATGATGGAACTCTTTGCCGGTTCGTCAGACTTTGAGGGACATTATACCTCCCTAGCTCCACCCCCTGATTATATGTGGTCCACATAACGAAAGGGTGACCAGAGCATAGCTTCAGACGCCACAATTCACAATCCACGGGAGCAATGCCATTCCATCAACTCGAATCAAAACACGTGTGTAGCCGACCAGGTCCTGCCTCTCCTTATGGGACCACGATGTAACTTTCGTGACCCCTAAGGTCAAGGGTCAAGTTGCAATTTTGAGTCGCTCGCCGCTGGCTGTACCAGGTGGTCTAAGTCAGCTAGTTGTATGAATTACTAGGCCTGATATGTGGTCAGACGATCTAAGATTCGGGAAGGAGTTTCTTCTTCCTATTGATGTCAACAGCAACGCTATTCACTATATACTGGTTTGTAATAATATTGAATATCAATAATTTCCAGGCTAAGATTAAGCCAATAACTTTAACTGTACAATTTCTCTCATCTACTAATTATCTTAATTTGACCTGTTGAAAAGTGTAACCCTACAACCCCTACAACCTATCTGTGAGCCATGAGACTTAAGTATTTAGACTAAACCCCAAAGGTTGGAAAGAGCTCTCGTTTCCTGTCAATTCTCCCTTTAAGGGGCCTTTTCCAATACTCTTCTAGTATCTTCACATTGCCGTAGATTGGATGATCATTCAGCCATATTCTATATTTACCACCCACCACCACCCCCTGTCCCTCCTATCTCAGACAAGTAGTCTTCTAGAACGAACCCATTCCGAACACGGATTTCACAATATTTCCTCAACTTTCCGTCGTGACATTTGCCAATCTACATTCCTATTATGTAAATTGTATGCTGATTCCAGAACTTAATGTAAATGTACAAGGCCGTTTGGTGTTTAACGCGTCAATTGAAATCTTTGAAATCAATAGCCAAAGGTGTTCCTCTGTGTTTGATCATGTTCTTCAAATTACTCGCGTAATGAATATGTGGGATAACATGCCTGTTGATCACCCAATCTATAAGGTCCCATGCCTCTGCATAAGTAAATCGCATGACTAACCCAATATAACCCTTCTCTCTCACGTCTGATTGCCAGCCCACTTGTATGCGACATTACATTAACCTCAATGCTCAATGTCCACTCTCCTAACCTGTCACAATTTAGTTTCCTCATTATTTTCACATTCATATCCACACTTTGTATATATGGCATCAACTCTGCGTGCATACACGTACCACACTCAATAATCCTATCCTGCGACATTCTCAAAGTTCAACAAATTCAATGTCCAACAAAATGTCCAACAATTTGTAACCTTAAGGGAATTTCTTACCGCATCTGAACGTGTATATCTCAAGTGGTGACTGAACTTGATATTTCCCTATTTATAACTAGCTTCTTAGAATACGCATCAAGCATTGCATGAGGGATGTCACAGATTTCTGTCCATCAATTTGGAAATCTCAAATGTCTACGCATATTCCCAATTAGTGTCATGCCAAATTAAATTATTAGGTTTACCGTTATTTTCCTTGTCTGATCGCGACGTCAAATGGTTATTCCCGATTATCATATGTGATTTGCATTATCCCAATCCCCTGACACCTGTGCACTCCTATGTTTGTGTTCCATCATGTCTCGTCCTCGATTTATGACTACTGTCCACAGGTGTACTAACTTGTGATTATGTTTCGTCACGCTCGCCTTATCGGCTGATCACTGACTAGTCTGTGAAATCTAAATTATTCATATCTACACATTTGGACAATTATTGCAATTGTAAATTAGCTCACCTGGCCAGGCACAATTTTCATTATTTTGCTTAAACTATTTGATCAATGGAATCATTTGGCGGCGTTTCGTCTCCCTGTTGAGAACATTTGATGTCCACAATCTGAACCATTTCAAAAGAAGCTTTTCCCATATCTGACCCTTTGACCATGACCTGTGCTTTTCTACTTTTCTTATTCATAGAACGCCTTCATGTAGTCCAATTATAACGCACATTTAACTTGTACAGCCTGATGGTTAACAAAGCCACTGCAATTATTGGTATCATGACGTAAGTAATTATGTCTTGGTGACTGACATTGCTAACACTACCCACAGCGAGATCTTGCAATCTTTCAAAGGGCACATACACAACTTTTTCTAAGCTACCCCAGGGCTGCGCACTCAAATGATTGATAGGCCATGTTTCATTTAGCAGCTCTGGAAGATGAACCGTCCTTATATTGATTAACTCTGCTGCTAACAAGTACTTATCTGTGTAATACTCAATCGGCGAAACTCCCAATCAATTCCATTATAGGTGCAATCCTTAGGATTTAGTGCATATAAACCAGGTAACACATTGACCTTCTTGGTGCCTAGTCCCTGGCAATGGATGCCAATCTGTTCCTCTTCTGTCTGTAGTATTAACCCAAAATGTTCAGCCTCAAATAATTTGCTAGTAGTGGCATTCGTCCTAATCAACCTTACCTCGCATGTGGGATCAGTAAAGTTCGATATCACACTGACCTTAAATGGGAAATACTTTTGTTTAACATAATGTTGCCCTTGCATACCCAAGGATTCGTTCTCTGGCATTGTTCCATTTTGAAATACCAGCCTACTTTCGTATCTAACGCAATATTCAGTGTCGTTACCAGTAGTTGCTCAAAATGGCCTGCCTCTCGTAGTGGTACAGGCCATGAATGCACACCATATTCTACGTACGCACCACTATCTATCAGGGGTATCATCGCACCATAGTTAAGGACTTGACTCTTCTTCCACAGTGGTCATATAACTATGTTCAGATAATACCACTGATAAGGGCATATGATGCACGCTTTCTTCGCATTCTTACCTATATCTTCCCATCTCTAGTGATATAATCTGTCGGTGGTACTTAGCTTTGGCTTCCCAAAAAGTGTCCATCAAGTTTTCCAAAGAATCTATGTAATGTCCGAATTGGATTAACAAAATAACATTTAACCATTGTTCTTGCGCCTTTCCATCTGCGTCGAGTAACTGATTGATTGTGTTCGTGATGTTTACCACACTGGCTGACAATATGTTAACTTGCTCACGATTGGTAGATATCTCATCAAACGAATGTTTCACAGGGGATGCCAGGCTACTTGTAAAGTGTATCAATGAATTTGTCTTTGTCATTGCCGTCCATATAAGATTCTTTATGTTCTCTATATCCTGCAAAGTCACGAGACCAAATAAGGTAGACGAAAGTTCAGCAATACAGTTTAAAAGGCCTTGTCTGTATCATCCCTGCTGCCCATGATTTCTCTGAGCGACATGTTTCATAGCAGATAGTCTTTGTTCCCAATGTGTTACATCTTTCACCTTAATGCGATTATGGTTCATCATTCAATCTATGGCCCACTCTAACATGGTTATCTGACTGAAAAAATGTTCTTGGTAATCTTGGAAGTATTACTGTCACAAGAATTGTCCATTCTGCCTTAACAACTGATATTAGTTTTCATCTGGTCATAATCAACCCATTCGGAAGTTTCTGCATTATCGGCTGTGACTTAATTCTGGTTACTACAATCAGTGGTAAGAAAAGTGTCAATAACGTGTCCATTCTTCTGCTTCACAACAATCTAACCACTACCTTATTCTGACAATTTATATGGAGCATTTTAACTCAATTGTTAACTGATGCCGTAGTTCGCACAACTACGGCTTTTATACCCTTCGACAAGAGCATGTCCGTATATGTATTCAGTGTGTGCCGAAATTATGCGATCCGGCTACACATGACCCTATCTATGCAGTATATTTTGAGTAGGATGCACATCTATATTGAAATTTATTGACAAGCTGAACATGACTATTAATAATTATATTCAAAGTTTCGATTGTGGGTTATCTGGTGATTGCATCCTAGTCGATGAATATGAGCAACCGAACAATTTATTTTGAAAATTTAATTTTCAGGGTCATTCCTAGTTATGATCTCCATGGCCTCATTTGACACTACCATGGCAGAATCACCATCTTTGAAATCAGCAGCATTGGATCGCTTGCTAATCATTTGGCAATGGCATCCCCTAGAGGTCTCAGTTGAAGCACGAGCTCGGACACAATAATTTTTCAGATTCGTGAGTCGATCATCCAGATCCTGGAATGCATCAAGAGGGGTTGCCATGGGCAAATGTCGCCTCCTTCCATAAGTCAAGAAAAAGGGTGTATAACCCATCGTGGCATGGCGAGTGTTACGGTATGCCATCAACGCAGACCCTAGCTCACTCTCCCATGCTGTGGCTTGGTTATTGACTCCATTTTGGATCAATTCTTTCAATGTACAATTGAAACGTTCTACCTTGCCATTGGTCTGGGTGTGGTATGGGCTTGTTCAACGATGGTCAACCCCATATACTTTGTACAAGCTCTTCAATTCTCTTTCATTAAATTCACCCCCTTGATCAGTTATCAGAATCTCAGATATGACAATATTCAGTAAAGACCTTATCTTTAACTTCCTCCATTCTTTTGGAAGGAATGGGATATGCCTCTGCCCATGCAGAGCAATGGTCTATTATGGTAAGAATATATCGATTTCTATGGCTGGTTCTATAAATGGCCCAACTAAATGATGCCAATAATCTGCACATGGTACTTTGCCATTGTCATTTCAGTGTACTTTCAGTGTGTGGTAATGGGTAGATTTGCCTGGCATGTCAGGCACTGATCCGACATTTCGATCCCATCCTTTCTTAAGGATTTCCAATGGAATGAGGCACGAATCAAACAAAAGGTCTTCTCTGGCAAGATGAGTCGAGGGTATTCAGCATCCAATGGTGAAGGTGCACACATGTATTACAAAGCACCATACCTTCTGCGAACATTTCAGGGAATTCTCTGAGTTGCTCAGTGCACAATTCATCATATGGGATATCATATACTTCCAATGGTATATATGGTAAAATTTCATCTTATTCTTCAGGAAACACATAATCCCCCATCTCAATCCAGACAACATATCTGCTTGGATATCACGTGGGCCCTTAATGCAGTCAATCGTGTAGCCATACTCCACCATCAACACAGCTCAATGCTGGACCTTTGTATTCCCGACTTTGCCTACAAACAGACTTTTAGGTGGTTTGTGGTCAGTGTATACTGTAAACTCAGCTCCAAACAAATATGGGTGTAATTTCTTTAGGGCATAGATGACGGTGTAAGCTTCCTTTTCAATTACTGGCCAGTTGAGCTGGGTGTCCTTGAGTGTACTGCTTATCTATTGGACAACCCTTTCGATACCATGGTCATCTTCCTGAACTAAAAGTGTACCTACTGCATAGGCAGAAGCATCAGTGTACACACGTTATGATTTCTTAAGATCAGGGTAACTGAGAACTGTGTCACTACATAATACAGTCCAATGTATCGAATGCTAGCTGTTCTTCCTTACCACATTCAATCGTCGGTATTTCTTAGTCAGTTCCATCAATGGGCGGGCTATCACTACATAAACTTTAACACATGGCCTATAATAGCCTGTCACCCCCAGTATGCTTCTAACCTCACCGACATTTCATGGATTTGTCATTTCATGGATAACCTTTACCATCTGTTCTTGAGGTGAAATGCCTTGCGCCGAAATATGATAACCGAGCAAATCAACAGTTGCACTCGCATAATCACACTTCTTTCATTTGAGATGTAATGTGTGTTCTCGAAGGCTATTCATTACTAGAGCAAGATGGTGAGCATGCTCTCCTGGATTACTTGAGAAGACGACAATATCATCGACAAAAACATGAACAAATTTACTGACATAGCTATGGAAAACCACATTCATGGCCCTGTGAAATATGGTCCCACTATTTTGGTACCTAAATGGCATATGAAGCCATTCGTAAAGGCCTTCGGAGCAGATGAACGCAGTCTTCTCAATATCTTGGCTGGCCCTTGGGATCTGCCAATATCCAGACTTCTAGTCCATTGTAGAAAATAGGGTAGCACCTTGCATGCTATCAAATATGTCAGCAATGTTCGGAAGAGAGTAGGAATCCTGCAGCATTACCTCATTTAAATGGCGATAGTCAATGTAAAAATGGGTCGACCCATCTTTCCTCACCACCAGCATGATAGGTGATGACCAAGGTGAGGATGAAGGGTGTATCACACCTGATACCAACGTCTCATTATTTGGATCCCTTACAATGTGTGCCTTCATCAGATGTGTATGGTAGGGATGTTGCCAGATAGGTGCGGCTGTAGTGGGTATGGTGCACTCCACTAATGGGTTCCTACCTAGCTCCTTGGGATGAGCGGTGTCAAAGACATCAGCAAAATCACTGAGGACTTGGTCGATGGCTTCATAACCTGTCATTTCTTTGATACTGGCTTCAGCATAGTAGTCATTTTGGTGCCTGAAGGGGATATGCCATTGGTAGCTCCTCCCAAACCAATCCATTTCCCCTAGCTTGTAATCTATGATGACTCCACCACCCCCCCCCCCAAGTGCAATGCATCCGCCTCAATCACTCCATCATGCCTCAGCTGTCAAACAATCATAACAGGTATGGGCTGGGTATCCTGATATTTGATTCAGTTTCACCAAGCACATCAATGGGTGGACCATTTACAGCTAAAAGCAATTGTGCCTTCCTTGGAGGTCTTGCACATAATATGCTTCTCCAAACATCACTCCGAATAAGTGATGTTGGCACATGTATGTATTAGGAGATCAATACTACGTTTACCAGTATCCACGTCTCGGCCATAACTATCCAACACAACACGGATGAGGAACCTCTAGGTCACTGGCTCCCTCCATTGAAGTTTTTCAACCACTGATCTCAGTGTCCACTATTGGATACTGCTTCTCCACCATAAGTGACTTCACGGTGATGATCGAATCTCCCATAGGTTCCATAGCCATCTGTGATCTTATCAGCTACCACGACCCTATCCCCGCCCATATAATGATCGCTACATTGTAATTGGTTCCGGTTGACTGTTGGGACCTTGCTGCAGGTCACAGCTCATTTACCTCCATGGGTTCATGCCAGATATTTTGCGCTGGTCATTGGTTCTGCAGACACTGAGACTGGTAGTGCCCAGATTGATTGCAAGTCCAACATGTGACAGTTGATCAACATTTCTGTGGCCATGGTTGGTTTGGCATCCATGAGCCTTGAGCTCTCTGTGACTAGGTTGGTCACAATTGTAACAGTTATTAGATTTCTTCTGAGATCGGCTATTATACGGTCGAGTTTGATTACTAATGTTCTTATGGCACTGGTTGTTAGTGTGTCACACCTGACTGCAAGCAAAGCACTGCACCTACATGAGAATTCTCACAATGAGAGGCATCAAAACTGTGGCTGCCTCTAGTTGTTGGCTACTCATTAGCTTGGGTATCTCTTTCTGCACCAACCTTAATTGTCTTAAACGCATCTTTAAGCATTTGCTCCTGATGTGCTATCATATGTGACTCCAATTCTTGTATCTGTTGACTGCAATTTGGTCTATCCCATACTATGGCACCAGCCTCCATCGGCTCTTCCATGCAGTCTGCTGACAGATCTAAGGCATCAAGGAGATCATTCAAATCCTCTTGTTCAACAGTGTATGCCATCACTTTCTCAAGATTGTCATTCTTTTTAATCACTGCCTGTCTCGCCATTCACGTATCTCGTAGCATGCATATGTGTGCACACACAATCACTCATCGGCTATCTGTATTATCATTGGGGTATGATTTATGTTCCAACGATCATAATCTCTGGTTAAATGAGTTTATGGTCTCACCCCGTTTCTGCTTAGTGGTCTCAAGCTCGCACCTGAGTTGCTCTTCTTCATTCGTGCACACAAAATACTTCACAGTATGTCCATATATCTCTTCCCATGTAACTTCATTTCGAATTCATTCAGAGAAGAATTGTTATACTTCTTTATGTAGTTGCCCCCGAGTTGTCCAACTTATCAGATATGTGGCATCACCTGCTTCTATAGGTTTCCTGCTATCGAGCGCACATCGACACGATTCTATGGCCTCTCGGATTTCAACAAGGTTCAATGCAGTGCGCATGGCCATGAAGGACCTCTCGTTTCACCCAACCTTATTCCGGGATTGTTGAAGTTTACGTAAATTGGTTGATGCTCTGTCTCAAATCCACAAATAGCTGGTTAAATGCTACAAACAGATGTTCAGCTGGTGTTGTCGGCTGTACCTGTGATGGTGGTTGCTGACCATTGTTCAGTTATATCATGTTGCTACAACGTAATCCTGGTAGGCTCGCCAATGTAACTTTTGTGACCCCTAAGGCCAAGAGTCAAGTTGCAATTTGATTCGCTCGTCGCTAGCTGTACCAGGTAGTCTAAGTCAGCTATTTGCATGAGTTACTGGGCCTAATATGTGGTCAGAAGATCTAACATTCGGGAAGATGGTTCTTCTTCATATTGATGACGACAACAACACTATTTACTATATAATGGTTTTTAATAATATTGAATATCAATAATTTCCATGCTAAGATTAAGCCAATAACTCTAACTGTACAATTTCGTTCATCTACTACTTATCTTAGTTTCACCGATTAAAAAGTTCTACCCTACAATCTGTGAGCCATGAAACTTAGAATTTAGACTGAACGCCAAAATGTGGAAAGCGCTCTCATTTCATGTCAACTCTCCATTTTTTTCTCTTTAAGGGGTCTTTTCCAATACCCTTCTAATATCTTCACATTGTCGCAGATTGGATGCTCCTTCAGTCATATTCTATATTTATTCCCCTTCCCCCCTTCTCTCCTATCCATGACAATTAGTCTTCTAGAAAGATCCCATTCCAAACACAGATTTCACAATATGTCAGCTTTCCGGCGTGACATTTGCCACTTCTACATTCCTATTATGTACATTTTATGCTGCCTCCAGAACTTAAAGTAAATGCACAAGGACGTTTGGTGTTTAATGCTGCAATTGGAATTGTTGAAATACATAGCCAAAAGTGTTTAATCATGTTCTTCAGAGTACTCCTGTAATGGATATGTGGGTTAACATACCTCTATTAGACCGCATGCCTCTGCATATCTAGATCAGCATGACTAACTCAATGTACCTTAATATATTCCACATAAATATGACAAACTGGATCAATGCATGAACCATTCAACTGAACTTTATGGCTGCATCTTAATTGAAGATCATGCATCTCCATGCGAGTCATTCAAGGGCAATGTTATTATTCATACAAGATGTTTACAGTACATGACAGTGCATAATATCTGATCAAAACGGTACCTTGCTACCTCGGTGTGTCGTAATTCTTAACTCATTCTCAGGTAATCTAGCATTGCATGCCCATGATTGTTAGTGAGAACCTGTATCTATTTCACATACAAACATGCCAATGAGCAATATGAATCATATGTATAGTATGTATGAATTCATTAACTCCTTACAATTATTCAGTTATGGTTCACATCATACACAACTGTCCATAACATATATTTAACCACTTCTTGGCAAGGGGTCGGCAGGGTGTTGGTGGAAAACATAACTTGATGAAGAGACAAGATGATAGAGCGAGTTCAAAGTTCATCGTCCATCAATCTTCCTTATAACCGAAAATGGTATGCTAACATGGACCGGCCAAGTCCAAACTTACAACGAGACTCCCACCCTACCCCCACCACACACCCCCAGCAACCCACCCCAACCCCCACCCACACACCCCACCTCCACCCACCGCCACCCCACCCCGACCCGCCCCACCCGTGAGCACCGGAGTGACAAGTGGCTGGCCTGCTTCACAGTTCGTACAATTAGTGCCTACCTTTTAGATTTTCTTGACGTAGGCACCTCATTTTGATTGTGATGTCATCTAGCATGTAATGCATTTGATCTTGTCATCGGATAATTAAGTGATTGGTAACATCCCTCGCTCAAGATGTTGAGTTGAAATGGATTCAACATAGCTTTGCTAATAGTACTTTCGTCTAATGGGAAGCATGCATTCAGCCACAAATTGCAGTTAAATATCTAAATGGATAAAACCATATTGAATCACGTGGGTTCGATTGATATAACTAGGAGAACGGTACCTAGATGCCATGTTATTGCCAAGCTGTTTCTTGTCACACTGGGGCTGCATTGTAAAGCTAAACAAAACATTGTACAGGGTATATTACCTAATGTGTCTCAAACTATCAGATACATGTCTGTAACTGAACAGACTCGGGTTATTTGAGGTGCGCCAAAGTTTAACGGTCATTGCACTAGAAAATAAGCTGTACGTGTTCCAGTTGTATATTGATCTTTCAAATGCCTGGGAGGACAATTGTTATTATGGTTGATTAGTCAGAGGCTAATAAAAGCTAGAGTGTGTGACAATACCATTTTCCAGAAGTGTTATTGTTCACGAGACACACGTGTACCTGCACCGGACACTGGACATAACGTCAATCACAACAGAAACACAAAATACAGAATGATAGATGGTTTTAACCCTTTAATGACTAAATCTTTTCAAAAAATCTAAATATTTGCTTTGTGAATGCTTATTTGCAGACCAAGTGAAGATTATTTTTGAAAATTGAGTACTGGAATGGCTGGCTCGTGTATCGAGCCAGTAATTCCAGTGGTAAATTTTCAAAAATAGTCTTCACTCGCCCTCCCAATGGACATTCCACATGACCACTGCAGAGGCCGGTGTTGGCCGGCTTGAACATAAAAGGGTTAAACCACTGTCATTAAATAGTGTTCCGGAATTCACGTTCAATGAATGGATATTCAGTTTAATAAACTAACTTTACACAACTAGTTGTCACGAATTTCTTCAGTTCAGACTGAGTGAGCGTTCACATTGCAGCCAAGAAATGTAATGCACAACTCTTGGAGAGGAATTATGCTTGTCCAAAGAGTGGGAAGGAAACTCGTTAACCCGTGGCCATGGCTGGTGTTTACTGGAGATGTACATAATATGCTACATGCAGGACACATTCTACATGACTGTTAATTCCATTATCTAACAAATTCGCCATTTGCTAAATACCTTAAAATATAAATGATTAATAACCTTTCTCAGGATGGTTCACGTTACTGGCCCAATAGTGGTAGCACTCTAAACATCGGGCCCTTCACAATAACATCGGATGAGGACGTGAATGGAAATCTACATATAACAAAGCCACTTCAACTTAAACATACAAACGAGGTGAATAATATTTTTGTCTTCATATAAATAATTTAAATAACATTGCCGGCCAAATAGCTCTCTCTCTCTCTCTCTCTCTCTCTCTCTCTCTCTCTCTCTTTCTCTCTCTATCTCTATCTCTGTATTTTCTTTCAAGAATATGCTAGCTATGCTTCAATTACAGATGATCAACCTATATGTATATATATATATATATATATATATATATATATATATATATATATATATATATATATATATTACGTGATTGGACAACGTTTATTGAACACATTAACAGGTGAAAGCAAAATGTTAATAACGTATTAATATAGACGTTAATACAACTATTCTATAAATCAGTGACAGCAAATGATAGAGTGATCCATTTCAAGCTATTCTCCGCCCATTCCCACCTAATCTCCGACCAATAATTTACGCGTTTGGAAGTAATTTGAAACTTTGAAACCTGACTTCCCATAAGTTAGATTCCAAGATAAATATACAGGTAAAATGTAACAGCTCACAGTCAAATTAATTTCGAAATATTCAACAAAATGAGTATTAAATTATAAATTAAGACATACAATTCATACATGTTCGACTTTGTAACGCACTTATGACAGTCTAATTGTGAAATCAGCTAACAAGTGACGCTATTTAATTATGACATCCGATACTTGAGTGACAAATCTGATTTATATACTTATCGACAACGTATGAAACTAAAGAAAATGGAGTGGCGGCGAACGAAGTTTTCTGAAAATTCAGATTTATGGAGTTCAAGGATCGATCGATCCCAACACGTGCAAAGCATGAATGGAGCTTAGCTATATATGGGCGGGACATATCGAAAACTGGATTCCTCTGTTACTATTCTCACAGGCCGGTGACATTCTCAAGATACGCCAGTTCCAGCCTAAATTCTGGTCCACGTCAGAGATCGTCCCTCCAGATGCATCCTCGATCGTTACTTTTCTCGAAAATGTGGAACACTGGCAACAGTCGACAGGAAACAACATACTCGTCGTCCATTGCATGTGAATATCTCTTGTCCGTCCATCCACCCGTCTGTATATATGCGTGCATACGCGCGCGCGTGTGTGTTTGTGTGTATGTGCGTGCGTGCATCCGGGACTGTCTCTACAGAAATTACTAAATCGACCTGGCTAAAATTTAAAACAAGAAAACTACTGGTCTGTTTTTGCTCAACGCATAGCCCAACACATTCTATGACTACTAGGAGTCCATGTCTTTTAGCGTGATCAAAAGCATTCTGAAAATCAGAATAAATTTTGGGAAATCCGAAAAAATGCTGAAAATCCGAAAGAATTTCCAATGTGACAAAAATAGGATGAAGCGGTTCTGTAATCTCTGATTGCCTGTTGTCTCACGCAGTATGGAAGCAGCAATGTAGGCCTACTGTCAAATATACTCGTTCTGCGTCTATTTAGGACAAGCATAATATTTTCTTCACAATGATGTGAGGACAAAATGTAAATGTGTTTTAAGCTACTTATTATGAGTTATAATTATATCAGGTCAAGACATAGCGTATTGACGAATAGCATGCGTCAATGTCACTCCACCAATGAAGTCGGATTAACGTCATAATCAAAATACGTCACGTGTTCGCTGACGTCACAATCAAAATGAAGTAGCTCTGTCATGACAATCAAAAGTCAGTCAGTAAAGAATTGGAATTGTATGTCGTTGATGAATCTACAATTTAATATAAGAGTATGATGAATATTTTGACAGAAATTTGACTGGGAGCTGCTGCAACAACAGCCTCCTGTCAAACTCGTTTCAAAATGTTTAACAGCTTACCAGTATAGTAGGACCGAAAAGTAACGTACCTTTAGGCTACTTATTATATGTTACAATTCTATCAGGTCAGAATAGTGTAGTGAAAGATAGAACTTGTAAGAGTTACTTCACGAATGAGGTCGTAATGGACCTTTCCAGTTTATCCATCAATTATATGCCGTCATAATCAAGTAGATGACGAGTATGATGACGTCATAATCAATGGCGTCATGAATGACGTAGATTAATTCGTCAGAAACGCATAATTGGTGAAGGACTAAGCATTGTCGTACGAACTGTATGTCTTCAATATTTAATAAACATGCCGTTGAATGTTTTGAAATTAATTTTACTGGGCGCATGACAGCAATAGCAACCAGTCAAATTAATTTCAAAATATTCACCAGCTTACCTGTATAGTTTTCTTGAAATCGATAGTCATTGAGTGCAAGGATCTACATGTATATATTTGCCGAAAGATGATTTATAAAATCATAAAAATACAACTCGTATTTACTTGCTAATCAGTTAGCCCATCAGAACAAATATGACAAATAATTCTTTATGATATAAAGAGTAATCTATTGAATATTTTGAAAGAGATTTGACTGGGAGTCTTTGGGGCGTGGGGAAGCAACAGCTTGCAGTCACATTTTTTCGAAATATTCAACAGAGTATGTTTCTGTCGTACAACTGATTTCAGGTATGATCTTATGTTATAAGAACTATGTTGAATATTTTAACAGAGACCTGACTGGAAACTTAGTCCACGTTGCTTTACAATTTAGATCCATTTAATAAACTGATGGGTAAATCCTAATAAACATTTGGATGCAACATAATGATGCAGTTACTCAACAGGATTGCATGAAATGTCCTCTCAATTTTCATAATTTTCCGTGAGTAATCACCTAAATCCCTTTCCTTGGGAGGAGGAAATCCCCTCTCAAACCTGGCCCATACATTGCCCTACCAATCTCTACTCGCTGGCGACGCCCTTGTATTTTATATATTATTTTGATTTGACGCCTCTGTTTCAGAATACATGCCCAGATGTGTGGCAATACTAATCATACTGATTTGGCTCACTTCATAAGAGGCTGCATGTATTGCTATACGGCAAAAAATTCAGATTTCTCACCGGAATCTGGCATACAATACAATGCCAAGCAGTCGATTGCGTAGCAAACGGTGTGCTTACTTTCAGAGGATTTTTCCCCAAGCAAACATTTTCTTTAGATTCTTCAATTCATAAATCCACCTCTGCTGAAATATCGAAACACGTAATTTTTAATTCTAGGAATGGAGTGGAGAGGAGCGGCCTCTATTGTGCTGTCAGTGCAGTGATCGGCAGGCTCAAAGTCGAACAGCAAGTAAACATCTCACAGAGTGTGAAACATCTTCGCACTCGCAACCCTCAGATAATCACCAATATGGTAGGGTGGCCATTACAGGATGCCTAACTTTAACATATTGTAACTATTCGGGTGACGTAGTGCACCACTCATAAAATATGCATGACACATTTAGCTTTTAATTTCGCCAGTAAAGACAGATATTCACGCTTTAATAGTTAGATGCTGATACGTTTCTTCAGTCTATGAAGCTTTACTTTTCAACTTATGAAAATAACCTAGGTGCCCTACCTCGGTATACACACGCACGCACGCACGCACGCACGCACGCACGCACGCACGCACGCACGTACGCACGCACGCACGCACGCACGCACGCACGCACGCACGCACATCGACGTGCCATCTATAGTTTGGTAATCTGGAGTAATGGCAATCATACAGGCATTATGTTGACTATTTTGAAACTAATTTGTCTAGAAGATGATGCTGTCCTAGGAAGTCAAATTTGTTTCAAAATATTCGGCGTAATAATTGATACATAATAAAGATATTTTGAAACGTGCATGGCACCACATACTATATAGACAAAACAGCACAATATTAAATGGTTTATCATCACGATACAAATTATGGAATGTGCCGGGATGTGAACGATATCTATGTACTATAATATAACATTAAAATGCAACATCCGAGATGAGAGTTATAAGTTATTGATAAACATGTTAATCTAGCTTGGGTGAAGAGAAAACATGAGTTGATTTAGAAAACTGTGTTTGTCTCCTCTTAGATAACAACCTCCCACATCACGACCTCAAAATTGAACCCATTAGGTATTATTATTATTATTATTAGTAGTAGTAGTAGTAGTAGTAGTAGTAGTAGTAGTAGTAGTAGTAGTAGTGGTAGTAGTAGTAGTAGTAGTGGTAGTAGTAGTAGTAATAGTAGTAGCCCCATGCTGAACTATAAATTGTGAGAATAAATATAATTAACTATTTATTCAATTTTGATTGAAAATATGCATTGCGGAGTAGAATTGTAAATTGTTTTTATTTCTTCTGTAGGAACAATTCCAATTTTGTCATGATGCAGTCAGTGCCTTCATGGAGAGCTTCCAAATCTACAGTAACTGTACATAGATGGCACATATACCATTGAAACAGATGCAGTGTAAAGCTAATCTCGCCGATAATGGCCATATAGTCTGTTTTTTCACTAACATTTTTCTATCATCTATAATTAAAATAATGTTGTATCTACTAATCATTGACTTTGTTAATGATTCCACTTAACTATTATGATGTTGTAATTATTACAACGTACAGGCAGTGGTAGCAGACAACAAGCTATGCTAGATAAGGGGCTTGATTGGTGGACGGTCTTATCATGGTGATGGACCTAACCACCCCACCCACCCGAACCAATCTCTATCTTTGAGAAGCCATTTCCTGCATTCTGTAAAATAAACCCAATAATTCCGTTTCTTCCAATCTATGATTACGTTTACATATCGCACTGAGCGAATCTGAAAGCTCACGAGGTAGAGGCTAAGCCCTCTAACCCTCCAAACATGGATGCATGGTGCTGATGTATGGTACTGCGAGGCATGTATTTACATGACTGTAGTGTGGTAATTTATGGGCGGACAGTGTCTGATTTATTCCATAATGTTATTGGTTGATGTCAGGGTGTTGTTAATTGGAATGTATATATGTATACTGTGTGTCGTTCATTCTTTTCATTCTTTTGTTATCATCATTGGTTATGAAGATACGTTTAGAGGTGAGTGTAAGTTGTAAGTTGTAAGTTGTCATTGCCCGAAGATAGTTTATAATTGGACGGTTTCAAGGCGATTACAATTTTAAAATATTTATTTTGTAGATATTCTGACCACAGTTGTGTGAAAACAGTGTTTAACAGATTGATTTTGTAACGAGATTATACTTAGTCTAGTTTCATATGTGTTACTTTAGATGACATTGTATTAGGTGGCATGATGAAGACCCAGTGGGTAGAAAGGCGTCGTCATTTTGTTAGATGTATGGTATGGACGGGGTCTGAAGATGCTTTTTGCTACCACGGATATAACATTTTCAATATGTTTTTCCGTATCAAAGTGTTGTCTAAATATGCTGCTAGAGAGTTCACATATCGAGCGTCATAGATGGCTAGTATATGATTGTTTATGGTATAAGTTTAACGAGCAGCTTGTATGTTTGTATTTTTTGTAAATGATATGTAACTTGCTTTCCCCACATTTAGGGATGATTTATAACGAGTATGTTAGCCTATGATTTTTCTCTTTTGTTTTCTCAAACCTAGCTCAAGTTCTTGTATCGTTCTGGCTGCAAAAAGCACTTGTATCATTTCTAGATACTGTTAGTAACATATGATTACAGACATTTGGTAGATTATTTATGCACAGTACATACATCAGTAGTTCAACAATAGACGGGTCCAATTTTACACAAAAGGCATCCGACATACTCGCTGAAAGTATGTCACTTGTTAGATGACGTCAAATTCAAAATGGCGTAGGTCCATCTTGAGAGCAGTAATAATCAGGCATGAAAGTGAATGAATTGTAGGTCTTTAATGATGCTACAATTTAATTAACATTCTGTTGAATGTTTTTAAACTAATTTGACCTTGGAATGTTGCTGCCATAGACACTAGTAACTAGTTTTAAAGCATTCAACAATTTACTGGTATAGTTAGCTTGGAATTGGAATTCTATGAACAGATTTTCAGTGTTAAAACCAATTCACATACACAGTGAATGGAAACTTGATGGGCAGCGCCGTCCACGTCTTTGTATTTTTTAGGTGGCCCCATTGAATTGTATGTAGTGTACTCTATTTGGCATTTGCCTGACGTGTAACCTCATATCCCATGCGCTGGGATTACCATAATGTCATACTATAACAGTTCGTTAACAGCAGTGTAAGGGAGATTGTGCCAAAAGCATTGGAAACATCTGGAAATACACATAGATTAAGTTCTTTTTCTCCAGGACGTCAGTTAATTTCCACCCATGTCCACAATGACAAGCGTAGATCTATTTCTCTTAGTGAAATGAGTATAAAATTAATGTTTTATTTACAAATGTAACAATTCTTGAGTAGTATAGCTTATCAGGGATTTTAAGATGGGGGTGGGGGTGGGGGGCGAGTACTGACACTCGTCCGTAGTTAATAAATAGTGATTGGTCATTGGCTTTCTATATAGTTGTTAATCAAAAAGCGTTATTATATAACTTGGGTAATAAAGTGGGTTAACCTGTGATGCTCTGAAATAACCTCTATAGAATATTCATAACAGGAGACTGATGACCATCCTTGTTTGTGCTTAAACTGGAACACACTGTTTTCATATAACAACATGAAAGATAATAGTGATTGCATGCGTACACTCACGAATTCACATGCCACATTGTAAGTATACAGAATATATATGCAGGAACTCATTCCAAACCCATTTACTCTAATTGACCATGAAATCGACGCAAATAGTGCTAAACAGACCATCACAAGCATATGACTACAAGCTTCTAAACAAATTTAATGTTGGTATAGTAGAACGTAATGAAGGCGTTGCACTCTCACGTATTCATTCTAACACCAAGAAATAATGAGGAACAATGATAAGCAACATGATTTTTTAAGATATGACTCCACATTTTGGATTATTGAAATTACGTAGACATGGATACAAATAGATTCACCCATTACCCTAGCCTGTTAACAAAAACAGTTATATAATGAATTCACAACATTGATATGGATGGTGGTGGAAGTGTAGGCATATACATACATGACAACATTCAGTACCTTGACTGGAAAAGCCTCATCATAAACGAGTAATATTTACAATATTCATATACATTTCAATACAAGCAGCTGAACACAAAATCATTGGTACAATCTATTGGTAGTGATTATAAGAAAATCACCAAATCCGTGTGCAGAATTCTAGATATGCTACAAGTTGAAAACACAACAGCCTACCTCATAAACAATTTCAATATTTATAAGATGATACAGAATTTGTCAAACAAAAGACCTTATCAATCTGCTACATACTTACCTGTACTATCAGGCAATAACAATAACTAAACCAACTAGCGTAACTGAATCATGTGCGTGCGTGCGTGCGTGCGTGCGTGCGTGCGTGCGTGCGTGCGGGCGTGCGTGCGTGCGTGCGTGCGTGCGTGCGTGCGTGCGTGCGTGTGTACATATTCTGTAATAAAATTAATTAGAATATTCAGATTAGGTTCAGGTCGGAATTTTTGTAGCGGAGGACAATTCGCATCTTTGCACGCAGATATTGCGCTCAGCTTAATATTGAACATTTACAAATGCCCATGTCAGAGGTTGACTCAATACTACAATAATAGACACACGTCATTGTGAACATGCAGACAGCAAATTCCATAATACATGTGACTCTACATTTGGGCACAGATTCCATATAAAAGAAATGAAATGCTATAAAGACAGCCAAACTAAACATTCGGTAACGATTCACGAGGACACCTATAGCACCCTGCAATGAAAACACCAGCTATATTTGACATGCTTTATTTGTTAAAGAAAACAAAATTAAATACTATTAAAAATATAGAAATAAAAGATATCAAATTATAAAACGGCTAAGAAAGCATACAACCATAGTAAATTTGAGCTGTCAAAATACATTCAAAGAAACAAGGAACATAATAATACAACTTAAATAAAACAACTATAACACCCAGGACATGCTTTCACTACAATGCACCATACACGGTAGAGGTAAACTTGTAATGGACATTTCCATTTTTAGCTATGCCCCGCCCACCACTAGCTAAGCTCCACCCACACCTCGCCCTATCCATCAATTTTCTGAAAACTATACAGGGAAGCTGTTGAATATTGTGTGACTAATTTGACTTGGTGCTGTTGCTGCCTATGACAGCAACAGCGCCCAGTCAAATTAGTTTCAAAATAGTCAACAGAATATTTATTAAATTGTAAAAGCAAACAATGTGTACAACAACGCATAGACCGTCTTCAAACATGCGTTCGTGACGTACTTATCGACATCATTCATGACGTCATTCATTGTGATATCATTCTACACACCGCGCAGTTCATTATGACGTCATATGACGGGTGGGTACTCTGGAAAGGTGAATTCATAACGGATCTAATGAGTATTTAGTATATATAATCGCAGAAACTTCAAACAAAATTCAGACAACATCTAAGATCGAATTTTCCCACTCCCTCATAGGCAGCTATCAGGCATCCGTTTTCAACCGCCCCTGTAATACTGAAGAAATTCTAACTGATTTAAATACATTTTCCTCAGCGAAAAGTGTCGGCATTAATGCATTTGAACAATGTATTTTTAAAACTGTGTGAAGGGTATATTTATTTCACATAGTCATATTTGCGATCTATACTTAGTGCAAGGCATCTTCCCAACAAAACCAACCCACCAACGCAGCAATGGACCTTTCCAGTTTTAGCTATGCCCCGCCCATCTCTAGCTAAGCTCCACCAACACGTCGCTCGTTTGGGATCGATCGATCTCTGCACTCCCTGACTATCCATTTCCAGAAAACTATACAGGTAAGCTATTGCCTATTTTAGCACTACTTTGACTGCGAGCTGTTGTGGCCTATGGCAGCAACAGCGTCCAGTCAAATTATTTTCCAAATATTCAACAGCATGTTTATTAAATAGTAGAGACATACAATTCGTACAGCGTGTCGAAGTATTAAGAGCTACAGACGAGCCATATAGAATCATTTGTGACATAATGATTATGACGTCATCCAGGAGAAATATTCAACAAAACAATGCTTATAATCGTAGAAATGGTGGGGAAAATATTGAATAACTAGCGAAAAACATCTTTTGACATCGTTAAACCTTCTGATGCAATTAACCATCACATCATGTATTAGATAAGCCTGTTATGCTATTAGATGGTGCTTACTTGACTGGTTTCAGTCCAATCAAAGTGAAAGAAGTCAGTGTGGCAATTTAATAGAACGCGCTCTAAAACCAGGAAACTATCTTGCTGTGTTCCTCAGAAACATATACTTCTACCCCTCTGTTCTGTTTTTATATTAATGATTTACTGACCATCTGCACGCACATACCAGCAATGCCGCATGCTGATGACAAGAAGGCATTTTGCTGCGACATGAATAGAGATGGTTTATAATCAAATGTGGATAAAGCAATTGAAGCAAATCTAATTGATGTTCATTAGATAAATCAGCTCTAACTGTTGATAAAGCAAATTATATGCTATTTACACACTTTTAAAGTTGTAGGGAAAATGATATTCCTAAGATCTACATAAACAATAGTAATTGTAGAAGCTCCATTCACGACATTCCGTAGAGCATAATTGGACAAACATCAGTGGCTAAGTAGATTGGGATATTTACGGCAAATGTTGCCAGGTGCATATGTGTCATTCCCGGACAAAAACCATTCAAGAAAACGGACACTGTTTAAACACAGTATTGCACGTTTCTCTTAACAATCCTAACTATTGCACTACCATCTGAATTGCGACAGATATTTCAGAACCGTCGGTCAAAATAAATAAAACTCTCTGCTAAACAATCAGTGGGCTGGAAGAATAACTGCCATAACCTAATAATGCAATAGCAAACACTGATCCAATTATTTGTCAGCTAACACTGATTAGGAACTGTTGTTGCCATTGGAAAAGGCAGTATGTTGTTCAAAATCTTCCCCAGCATAGCAGACAGTTTCCTAATATGTGTCTTCTTGTTGATCTCCTTGGAATGCGGATTTGAAAGATTTAATGGAGTTGATGTCTTTCACCTAACCAAATTGGTTAGGGGTCTAAATCAGATACTATGTCGAGAAGGTATCTTTGCTATGCAGAGTATCGGTGACATTCTACATGTCGCTAGAAATACATTGTTAATGTGGGGCATGTGATGTAGAGAAAGCTGAAACTGTTGATATTGTTTGACTGGAAGATCCTAGCTTAAGTAGTCCAGCATCTGTTGCGAAGCTTCCGATTCCCACACTCTCCAGGCATTGAATAAATAAGTGATAGTAAGAGACTAGAACAGAGGGGTCGACTGTGTTAGATATAGTTTTCACACCACTTAGCAGAAAGTTCTCATAATTGCAAATTCTGCGCGTCAATCCCACTTTATCAGTCCCAATTCACCATCAATGGTTCTTTTTTATCAATATAAATTTTGATTTCATAAAAACTTTGAAAAATTCAATTCGAAATGCAGCTAGTTAATTCCGGACTACTAGTACAGTTACGACTAAAGCTACGACGACGACGACGGTGGTGGAGTGGGCTGGGGCAGCGGCAACAAATGATGACGATGGCGACGACTACGACAGTGGCGAGGATGACCACGACGATGACGACGACTACTACTACTACTACTAATACTACTACTACTACTACTGCTGCTGCTGCTGCTACTGCTGTTGCTGCTGCTGTTGCTGCTGCTGCTGCTACTGCTGCTACTGCTACTACTACTACTACTACTACTACTACCACTACTAGTACTACTACTACTACTACTACTACTACTACTACTACTACTACTACTACTACTACTACTACTGCAACTGCAACTGCAACTACTACTACTACTACTACTACTACTACTACTACTACTACTACTACTACTACTACTAATACCACCTACCTAATACTACTACTAATACTACTACTACTACTACTACTACTACTACTACTACTACTACTACTACTACTACTACTACTACTACTGTGCAAGATATCCATCTAAGTCAGAACAACCAAGACCTTCCTTACTTTAATACTAAAGTGTTATTGTTGAGCCTCCCCTCCCACAATGACTCCCTTACCATTCCCAATGTCCCGTATTACAACACCATATATCAATGCATATTCTAAATATATTTGTGTACCATATTGTGCGATAAAACAGATTGTAATAATTTGTAATATATATATATGTTTCATGTGTGCCATCGTGTTCTTTGTGTATGAGGATACCGCTCTTAAATTGCTGAGGTATGGCTAGGGTTAGTGGTATGTATCACTCTCTATATTATAATGTTTTGTTTTGTAGTTCGTCCATCAACCTATATGCTTTGCCTTTGATGGAATACCAACTTTTGATATATGTATTTGAAATTAGCCAAGAAATAAATAACTTTGGATCTTGAATCATGAATCTTGTGTTACACTTACTACCTTTAATCCACATGGGCGCATGTCCTGTTCTAGTGATGGCTTGTACATATTGGTCAATGGAGATACCATGCCACTTATAGAGGTTCAAATTTAAGATGTTATTCCACCCATTAAATATTGATTGCAGTAGTGTTTTGCCTTCAATAATATTTGGATTTAGGAAAATCCTTTTTTAAATGTTACTTCTCCGTTTCTAAATGTCACAAAAGGACCAGATAATGGTGCTATTAAACTTAGCTACCATAAATTTCAGAAATCTGGGCAATGAGTTAAATGTGTTTCGGTTATAAATTATATGTTACATGACGTTGAAAATCCAAGATGGCCAACAAATCCTTATGCATTATGTATCAGCTCCCCTATGTGCGAGAAACCTGATTTCGGTGGCCTAACTCGTGTTAGAATGTCATGAAATGTAGTTTAGTCACAGGAATGTCATCAGAGACAAAGATTTACAGCACATGCTACGTGACCATAAATAGAGAATCTGGAACGACGTCACCTTTCATATTACTATTATGGACCAAGTTGAAAATTATCAATTTGCCAGAGTTTTACGGAGTGCAAAATTGATAATTTTCAACAGAGTTCATAATAGTGATATGAAAAGTGATCGAGTTTGAGATTTTATTTATCAGATATTGAAATATTTGCCAATAGTTGCTGATGTGACTTTTATCTGATTTCTCATTGTTGATTTTCGTGAAATCGATACGTCCGCTATGAAGCACCACTACTTGATAACAGATAATGAATGCGCAACAAAATATAGTGACAAACACAAAATTTGGCAATGTCAGCCGTAAACTACACTTTTCTTCTAAGACTATCGCAGCGCCACGGCCATCAATTGTTACTTCGCTACCAACTGATAAACTGTCAAACGATGACATGTTGTGATGACGTTTCATGAATGGCATATTGTAGTAAACAAATCATAGTAAAACAGTACTGCGTAGTAATCCCTACGCATCACGCTCACATAAATCGATGCTTTAATTGGTCGATTTAAATGGGTTGCGCAACCATCAGCCAATGAAAATACTTTGTTGAATATAGTGTGCTCATATCAAAAAATATGGAACAGACTAGAAGGCTTGTTTATATAATAATACTTCAATATGGTTATCATACATTTTTAATTGCTGCACACTATTCCCTAAATGGCATATAATAATTGATTTGATATGCAAAAATTGTAGATATATTAAAGGGCTGTGTCCATTTGAGATGTCACATGGTTAATTAAATATGCATTGTCTGTGAAGTAGATATCGCAGCACCTCCACCCCCACACCCCTACCCCCACTGTCAGTAAACTGAAAATGATTTTAAACCACATCACTACTTTATTTAATATTGTTTGTGGAATGTTTGCCATAAAGAGCATGCATTTCTCGTTCGTTAATAGTCTCTTACAGCACATTGCCTGAATCAATCGAATGGTTATTTATTGGGCACATACTAACATATAGTGGCGATGATGTGGACTTTATAGATGTAGAAAAGAAATCCCTTGACGAATTTCTCCCCATAGCTTAATGAATGAATCCAAAACAGAGTTCACCCACATACACCCATCTACAAAGCATGAAACTAAAGAAAATGACGATTCACTCCGTGGTGGCGAACCATGGAGGAAAACTAAGGTCTTGGGCTCACTGCTTTGCAGTGCTGCTGACATTGCTGCACGCTGCATCATGGGGAACATAGCTTTCCAGTTCTTCTGGAAGCTATGGATTCGTGGATCAAAGATGCCCTTATACACTGCAACCAGTGTATCCTTGATGATGTATAACTGTAACAGCTGGGAAGCTCCAAAGGCGGCTCTACACAAACTTGATGCCTGCCACCGCAAACACCTACGTACCATCACCGGACATCGATGAGTTACCAAGCATATATGAGCTGATTCATAACACTCCTACAAAAGATAAATGGAAATCAAAGGTATAAGATGCAATTACTACTGCAGTCCAAGCACAATGGCACGAAGGATCGCTAATGAAGTCATCGCTGAAGTACTTGTATATTAACTCATGTGCGGTTGGATCAGTTCACGATTGTTGGAGCTCAGTTTATAATAACGTTAGAGCTAGGTGTGCTGCCATAAAAACGAAATTATTAATCTGGATAATAAACACTTCAATCAAATCGAGCTCGCTTCAATCAGCATAACACGCTGGGTACATGCCTGCTTTGTCGCGATGTTCCTGAGGATAGGATTAATTTTCTAGTAACCTGCAAAGCGACCGGAAACTGCAGAAAATCATACATAAATAACATTCAAATCAAACTGCAAGACGAAAATTACCTAGACATCATCAAGAACATTATGGTGACTCCTTCACTTGTAGCACAGCTAATTTTAGATCATGAAAATATGAAGTCAGATCACGGTCTTCAACTGTCTCCAAAAACACCGCACAAATTGATAGCATCACCCGTTTTCTCTTCTATGTACTGCATAGTATTAGATGTAATGCTATGGATCAGCTTGCATCTTCTTCCCCCTACTAACTAGCGTTTAAATGACCGCAATGTGCATGTAAGTGTACGAGCTGTTAATATGAACTGTCTTTTAAATGCAAGAATTAACAAACCGTTGATGCTAGAACACTATAATAGAACAATCTTTAGTTGATGGTTTAATTTAATTCTGACCATAGTATACTTGATTGCTGACAACGAGCGCTAAGATTTGTGCCTCGCAAAAGGGATGTCAGAAGAAAAAGCGGAATATTCAGCGGTAAGCCCACAGAGGCTGGAATTACAGATACAGTACAGAGGGCCAGGCAGCATACTGTCCAATGATGCACTATGCAGGATGTGTAATACATCCCCGCTGTCCGAAAAAACTTGGCCTAGCAAAGATTGTCCATGTATGGCCATGTGCTAAGGATGCCAGGGGCTGCACCAGCACAGAGAGCCTTGGAATTCGCATTACAGGCAGCCAGAAAATTTCGGTATCCTAACTTAGCTCTATGTGTAGGCACGCCAGCTGTAGCGTTGTAGGCCTAATGACCTGTGAAAATGGACGTGGAATAGGATGCGTCATCGTGGCGCCCTAGTCGGGTCATGTGACGACCTCTATGCACATCACCGGGTCCTAATAACCCCATGAAGAAAGCGTGTCTGCCAATATAGTGTGGCCTAATGTGCGTCCATATCGTTGCCATGGTCAGGTTACCTGACACAATATCCACTTGTTGCCAGGCTTAATGACTCATGAAACGGAGGGGCATGTCTTAACGCCTTGTGATGTAGCCTAATGTACATACACATCGTCGTTCTAAGTTAGTGCGGCCATATCATTGCTCTGGAGTAGGTCAACTTATGGGTCATCTGCTGTTACGTTGTATGCATACTGATCCATGAAAAGGGCCGTGACCTGAGGTCTGGGGTAAAAGTCAGACCATGTGAAACCTGTAGGCCAATTGGCACGGCCGCTTATCTTGTGGCCCTAGCTTTGTCCCAAAGTGTACAGCCACGTTCTGTGGTACGCAGTGCAGGCCTAATGACATGTGAAAAGGGGCGCCAGCGTTACATGTGACATTGTCTTGTTTGTCCCACGTGTGTATTCAAGATCAAAACAGTATTTTGTCGGGATATCAGACTCGTCAACATGCTGAAAGCGGGACCTCACTCAGTCGCCTCTAGCTTGTGATTTGGGAAGAGTCGCTAACAGTGATTTCTTTTGTTTCAATTGGATTGATATATCGCCGTTCATTGGTAGTTTTGCAGTTAGGAAGACTATGGCAGAGTGCAAGCATTCTCGTTCCACTCGTACTATGCCAGCCCGCTCGTGTGAAAAACGCTGGGAAATGGTACAAATGTGATTTTACCCATATCCCACCAATCTTCTATACAGTCAAATGTCGTTAATTTTTCTTGCCAATTTTCCCCAAAACCAGTTATTAATTTACAATAGTCTTTTTCATTCAACAAAGCTGTCTTCAGACACCAGTAGACACATTTTCGCTTCAATATTTTAAATTGTATTGAAAACTTGACAAATGAGTGATCGGAATCATTACATGGGACTGTTATGCATGATCTTACAAATTGTTTACAATGTGCAGACATATAAAACCTATCTAGTCTGGAGGAAGTACCATCGGACCTGGTCCAGGTAAATACGCTTCCCAAAGGATAAACAAACCTAAAAACATATGCGAGCTTATGGAATTGGATCATTGAGTTGAAGAAGAACAAGAATACGATGAGGAGGAGGAATTGAGGGGTGTTCATAGAATTTTATTTACAAAATATAAAATAATTTAGAATTTCACATTAAAAATATCGAAAATCGTATCATAAGCCTTCATTAAAAACAAATGTCTCTTTATCGTCTCGACACCGATGTAATAACGAGCACACACATACACACGCACACACGCACGCACGCGCCCACGCACCCACCCACGCACAAGGAGTCAGTTGTATTTGAGATAATAAATTATGTTACATCATCAGCATCATCAGCATAGACTGGCCATGCAACATTTTCATCCGTGATACTAGGCAATGCTACTCATTCTTATCCCCCTTTTACGGAACATAATTTGTGCAATGGTGGTTCTATGGAAATAGATTATAGAGCACACGATAACGAATGCACGGCCCTGTCTAATTCCACGTTAGTAGTAGTAGTAGTAGTAGTAGTAGTAGTAGTAGTAGTAGTAGTAGTAGTGGTAGTAGTAGTAGTAGTAGTAGCATAGCAGTAGCAGTAGTAATAGTAGCAGCAGCAGCAGCAGTAGTAGTAGTAGTAGTAGTAGTAGTAGTAGTAGTAGTAGTAGTAGTAGTAGTAGTAGTAGTAGTAGTAGTAGTAGTAGTAGTAGTAGTAGTAGTAGTAGTAGCAGTAGTAGTAGTAGTGCACATGTACTATTATCTCATCTATTATAATATTGTTAAATCTAATAAATGTAAGTTCATTGTATTCTTCACATGGTATTGTTTATTGCCCAAAAAGCGACGAAATATTTCCAATAGTCCTTCCTTTTGATTTAAATTAAATTAAATGTGAAACCGTGACTGAATTCTAGATACACACTCCTTGAATGAATCTGGCTGTTCACGCCTTTCCATGAGACCGTCGCACGTCGCCTTATTAGAAATTTGGATTACCCAATTATCCAAACGATGGCAATTATTTGTTCAGATTTAGATGAATATTGCGGGCATGGACATCCTTGTATATAATCGATATTTGTATATAGTTGAACTCATCAATCTCCATCAAATGGAGAACAGTTCTTAGACGCAATGGGTGGAGATGAGAACGCTTTATCAACATATGACCAAAGTCCTCCTGTTCATCACATTCTAAACAATTATAATTAGTATGGTACTCAACTTTGCAACTTAACCCCCATGTGTTCAAAGGGTGGGCCAACTGAAAAACACTCTTTGCCGATAAAGGGTAAGGGGACTACAGCATCAATTTCAGTTGTTGCTGATGTGCATTTGCCAGCTACTTCGTCCATAAGCGCAGCGAGAACTGAAAATAATGACGGCATAGCGATTCTGGAAGAAGGAATTATTTTGACTCCAGTTGGTCCTAGAGAAGATCAACCAGTTGATGGAGAGAATCTAACTGACAGTGAGTTATCTCAGTCACAGAGTTTTCTATGTGTACAAAATAAATTTAGGTTACAATTGACAGAGGAAGAATTCACTCCGCTTCCTTTAAGTCAAATCCCTGGCATACGTAACATCAACAACAGCCTTGCGAATGTCACAATAGATGGCGGTATTTCAACATTGGATGCTATGGATATTAGTAATAGTGCCGGAGGAATTACACATCACGAGAGTGATGTAGAAAAAGATGATATTGAGGATGATAATATGCCATTGACTGGGTCAGAGTACTCTGTCGTTTCGCATGTGGCCAATGAAATGGTCATGTTTCGTTCCAATGGAGGTGAAACACTCATACCCTATATAACAGCAAAAGGGGTACACTATAAACATTTCGAAGTACAGCCATTTGGAAATCGTTTATCTGAATACTCATGATTTTAACAGTAAGCTGGGCAAATGGGCTATAAACGAAATAATGGCGGTAAAATAACAAATCCCAATTAATGTTGCCATCATAGCGGTGTTGTATATTACCCACCTAATTTTGACTATTAGCACCTTATATTGCAGTGGTTTGAATACAGAATTAAAGCAAAGGTCTTTGTTGCAAGAACTTGAAAGGCAAAACAGAGATATAGCATTACTTCAAGAAACTAAAATACACAATCCAGAAGTTTATAGTTCGTTTAAAGAGTTCTTCAAAGGCGAATTATACTTTTCATTAGCAACGGACAATAGTGCAGGCGTTGCTTTTCTTATTCTCCCCAGGTGCCTTAAATATGCTAATGCCATATCGTCATCAACTGATACAAATGGGCGTTGGGTTAAAATATCGATAACTATTTCTGACTCAGTTTTAAATATTATGTGTATCTATGCGCCAACCTCGGCGTGCTTTCTAAGGAGTTATGAAGGGGCTGAGAATATAGTCCTAGGTAGTGATTCTAATTGTATTTTAGATGTTAATAAAGATAGATCTAACTGTATTTTAGATTTTAATAAAGATAGACGATCTTCGGCTGTTTATACTGACATATCACACATTGAGTTGAACCAGCTCTGTGATCGAGAATGCTTATTCGACAGTTATCGGCTGATAAATCATGATGGGAAACAGTTCACATGGTGTTCACCTGATGGGCACGTGTCTTCAATATTGGATAGGATTTATTTGCTGGAGTCTTCTAAAGGCAAACTAACTCGGACAACAACTGTACCTGTAGCATTTTCAGATCATTAGATAATGCTGACTGGATTAGGCAAGGAAGTGGATATCGGAAATTTATTAAGCCACTCCTTCATGATCTTAAATATTATCAACGTGTCCACAACTTTTGGCAATACTGGCTCGCAAAAAGGGACACATATGAATAATTTATTTAATGGTGGGAGGAGCGTAAAAATAATCTGGCTCATATTTCACGACAGTATGCTAAAAAATTAGCATGAGGTAGACGAAAGCACAGGACAGCCTTGGATAAACTATTATTACGAACCTCCATTAAAGTAAATAATGGAGAGGAAGGCTACGGTGATCTTTTAATACAAACAAAGAACAACATAAATGAGTTAGATAAATATAAGTTTGAAGGTGCCAAAATTCGTTCACGAGCTCAAATGCAAGCTGAGGGTGAAAATCCCACACAGTTATTCTGCAGTTTGGAAAAGGATAGGGGCAGAGGAAAAATTATTAGACGTGTATAGTCAAATGATGGTTTAAATCTTGATTCAACGGCTGATATAACAAGAACTGTTCATAATTTTTAGCAATGTATCTATTCGTCTGAAGGATGTGATGCTGCAGCAACTGCAAATGTTTTGGTAGCATCAAGAAAACGTTGCCTGATTCGTCATGTGCAAGGTGTGATAAATGTTTAACATAAAACGATTTAACTACATCCTCACATGGTATGAAAAAAGGCAAAACTCCTGGATGTGATGGCCTTACAGCAGAATTTTATAGCACATTCTGGAGTATAATAGGGCCGCCATTGCTGCAGGTCGTACATGACATTTTGGAGATTGGCAGCCTTCCACCTTCCATGTCTCAGGCATACGTTCGAATACTTGATAAGAAAGGTGAAAGGGACGGTTTAAGAAATTACCGACCAATATCTCTGCTGTGTGTGGATTATAAAATAATTTCAAGAGCTCTGTCACTAAAACTAAGCAGAGTTTTGGAGTTCTTGATTGACCCTGATCAGACCTGTGGTATTCCAGGCAGAAGCATTTTAACAAACGTCTTTCTTATACGGGATTTAATTAATTTAGGGGGGAAAGGCAACATACCAGCAGCAATCATTAGTCTTGATAATGAAAAGGCATTTGATCATCTACAGTGCGATGTTCTTTTTTAAGTCTTTACGTTGTATTGGCTTAGGGGACACTTTTGTTAAATAGGTCAAGATATTGTATACTAATATAGGTAGGCGATATTTGGTCAATAATCTTGACTGACCCTGTAATTTTATTCTGATGGTACAACGGTATTCTAGGAGATACTTGTGATTTTAGTCGCCTAGAAAGGACACTGGCTGAATTTAAGAAAGCATCTGGCCTAAGAATAAAGAGGGATAACTCCGTTGGTTTATTTCTTGGTGAGTGAAATTCCCGAAATGATGACGTCATGGGAATAAAGTGAGCATCCAACAATATTAAAGAGTTGGGAATTTACTTCAATGGGAAAATGGATCCCTCAATGAACTGGACATATTGTCTTACTAAACTGAAACATATTCTACCAGGTTGGATGCGCGTAATTTTCAATTTTTGGAAGAATCTTTGTCATTAATAATTTGGCAAAATCTCTGCACTGGTATACAGCCTCAGTTGTCCTGATGTCAAAATATGTAGAAACTGAAATTAGTCAATTAATTCTTGCATATTTATGAAAGGATAACACTAACCTCGTATCAAATGCTGTGTGTGTGTGTGTGTGTGTGCGTGCGTGCGTGCGTGCGTGCGTGCGTGCGTGCGTGCGTGCGTGCGTGCGTGCGTGCGTGCGTGCGTGCGTCTGTGTGTGTGTGTGTGTATGTGTGTGTGTGTGTGTGTGTGTGTGTGTGTGTGTGTGTGTGTGTGTGTGTGTGTGTGTGTGTGTGTGGGTGGGTGGGTGTGTGTGAACGAAAAACAAAATGGCGTGCTAGATTTAGTTCACATACTAACAAAATGTGTGTCTTTAAAACTGACATTTCTGTATGAATTACTTTATGCAAATTCATCTTGGACTACCATTTCACGCAAAGATTCCTGGGGTATATCAATACGTACGTAAGGCAATAAGTATGTTTTCTAAAACCGTTCCATCGCCATTGGCATGGGGAGATGCTTTACACCAACACTTGTTGGGAAATGATAACATTACCGTGTCTAGTAGCGCACAGTATTTCCCATCATTAGCAACTAAAGGGATCCAGCACTTAGCAGATGTAATTACACCAGATTCCCGAGCGTGGGTTTTCAGGCAAACTCTATCAGAGAAATGTAAGCTGAGAACCATCGACGCTCAGAGATTATTAATTCAAATTAGGAAGGCAGTTCCTCTGGATTGGTATAAATTACAAAAGTCCACTAGCAAACAGGAAATAACTCCACCCATCTTGCTTTACGATGAAAATGTATTCAAATGGCATATGAGTTCCCATGACTGGTATACAGTTCTGATACAAAAACACGCTAAATCACCATAAGCTGTTGCTGTTTGGAATGACACATGTTATAAAACCTTTGAATGAAAAATTGTCTGGACATTTTACATCTGCCCTCCATACCATATAAAGCACAGAATGTAGCTTGGCGACTTCTCCATCGCCGACGTTGGGTTGGTCATCTATTTAAAAATGTCACGTCACAACCAGTAATCGATGTCCTCTTTGTGAATTGCAAGCAGAAACACTCGAGCACTTATTCCTTAAATGCTTAGTCATTCTTGAGTTCTGGAATTATGTAGAAACAGTTTTAAAGGATTTCAGGATCAGTCACTCGAAATTGACAGCTAATATTATTTTACTTAGAGATTTAAAAAATGTACAAATGCATCTTACAAAGAGCCTGCAAGATGTTTTATTTTTTCTTGTTACAATGGCGTCTGGACAATTTGGAAATATAGATGTGCTGAGGCACGGGGTCATGATAACATGAATAACTTCGTTTCATTGAAAGTGATTTTTCGCGCATGTATGCTAATTTTCCTTCAAGGAGACTTTTTTCGGTTGATAAAGAAAAGGAAGATTGACAGGTTCAAATATACACGGTGTGTAACCAACTTAGTAGAATTATCACCTATGAACTCGATAGTTTTTAATTTATGAACACCGCAGATCCTGTAATGAAGTACCAGAGGAGTTTAAATTAATATTAGTTGAAAATGAAAATCAAACTATTTAACCCTTTAATGGCAGGATTTGTTAAGGAATGTCCAACTATTTGCTGATTGAGTGGCTATTTGCGAGCCGAGAGAGGAATATTTTTTTAATTTAGCACTCTAGTCGCGGGCTCGGCTGTCGATGCAGTCATTCAACTATTCAGTTTTCAAAAATGGTCTTCTATTGGCCTTCAAATTGAAATTAACATTCCTCAATACCACTGAAGAGACCAGGTTTTGGTCTCTTCGCCACAGATTGGTTTTAAAACGTCACCATGATGATTAAAAATGTGCTTAGTTTGCCGAGTATAGAAATAATGTAATGTTTTAAATCTCATCTGTATCATTTTGTGTAACATTTTTATCATAGGAATGTCGAGTTATCTATGTCAAATATGTCAATTTTGACCCAAAAGGACGCGCAGGTCAACCCAGGTGTTAATATGACCTCAAAAGTCTGTGAATGATAAGTACCAAATTTGTTGATGGTCGGATCAGAAGTTTCAAGTTAACAGGAAATCGCCCACAGTGGTATAAATTAAATGGCTCGATTGTTTAGTATCAATGGATCAAGAATTACAGGGGCATTTTCGCTCTAGATTTTATGGTATAAGGACAACAGATCTATATGACATAGAAGGGATTTTGAATCAATGTAAAAGATTCCGGATTGAATGAAAGAAGTTGAGGAGATAGGGGCGATAGGGTATGGATATTGTGGCAACTCAAATTAAATTTTTGGGATTGGATAATGGCAAACTATGGTGGTGCTCTCCGTATTGAACGTAAAGCTCACAAGTCTCTGCTTTTTGCCCAAACTTGATCAATAGTATCATTATACCAGGGATCAATTATGATCAAAATTCATATATGTATGACTTGGCCAAAGTTGTACCTTGCTCAGCCACCACCATAGCTCCTTATTAACCGACCACAATACTATTGCTGATCTATCTATTGATGTTGAAGTCGTAATGTGAAAAATTACGGCCGATTAACCCAGATATGCATCGATTCAAATTCTAGCAGTTAAGGTTAAACAGTCCCAATCTCTCTTTCAAAAGAGAAAAGCTGTTTAAACTTCTTTGCCAGAACCAGAAAATACGTCTATCTGGGAATGATACTATCTAATGGTTAATCTGTATACTGTAATCATTCATTCATTACAGATAAAACGGAGTATGTAACTTGCTCTCAATGTAGTATGAATGGAGTAGTGAATTGACGTTATAATGTATTACATTTTAAAAGCACCAGTGATGCGTTACAAGCATGGATATAGTAACTGAATAAATTAATACATAAATAAAGGGAAAGAAAATTATTTTTGGAAATCTTATGATTGAAATTTTAATCAACCAGTCCTTAGTTTTAATTAAGGTTTAATTTATTAGAGACAATCACCAAATAGCTTAGTAAACTTATAATCAATTTGAATGCATATTTCAATTCAAGGATTATGCAGTACAAGTTCAATGGTATTTTAATAACGAGTTGACCGCTGGTCGGTAGGATAATAATAATGATATTTACACCAGATAATTAAAAAGACTGATGAACTACTTAACCAATCTAGAACTTACATCATGAATTAGTTGATTAGTTACTCAGACCATGGAACCGGAAATTAACTAAGTGTACATGGTGATTACTGAATGATATTGTTGGTTATTTGAACTGATATATATGTCTGTGGAGCGCAAGATGCCATTCACATTTGGCTCAGCCACAATGGGGCTGGGAAGTGGTCAAAAGGTCACATTTTAACCTGTGGAAATTGATTGTAGCGCATCTCCTCCGAAACCATTTCACATGTTTGGCATGTGAGCTATCCATATCAATGTTGAGCACATAAGCACATTTAAATTGTAAACCCCACCACCCCCCACCCCCACCACCTAGGGGTGGGTGGGGGATAAGTGTTAAAAGGTGCAAAATTGATTGCAATGCAACTCCTCCGAAACCATTGAACAGAATTCAACCAATTTTGCTATGTGAGTTACCCATAGCAATGTGGAGTGGGTGAGCACATGTACATTTGGTCCCGCCCCCTTTGGGTGAGGGGAGGGTGGGGCGGTCTAAAGGTCAATAAATTAATTGTAAAGCAAATCCTCTGACAGTGTTGGACGATATTCAACCAGCTTTGGTAGGTGAGTTACCTATATCAATTTGGAGTGGATGAGCACATTTACATGTGGCCTGCTCCATTGGGTGGAGGGGATGGGGTTGAACAGTTCAAGAAAAGAATTGCAATGCAACGCCTCCGATAGAATTCTACCAAATTTAAGTTAACCATATCAACGTGGAGTACATGAGCACATTTAGATTGACCCCGCCCCCCCCCCCCCGCCCCCCTGTGGTATTTGGTCAAAAGGTCAGGAAATTGATTGTAACGCAACTGCACTGAACAGGGGTTGAGGTGGCGGTCAACAGGTAAAAATGTGATTGTAATACAACTCCTTCGAATCCATTGGACGGAATTCAACCAAATTTAGCATGCGAGTTACCCACATTAATGTGGACTGGCTGGGCACATATACATTTGGCCCCACCCCCTTTGAGTTGGGTGTGGGGGTGTGGGGGTCAACGGTCCAGAAATTAATTCTAATGCAACTCCTCCAAAACTGATCGACGAAATTCAAACAAATTTGGTATGTCAGTTACCCATATCAGTATGGAGTGGATGAGCACATTTACATTTGGCCCCGCCCGAAGGGGGTGGGGTGGGATCTAAATGTCGTGGAATTGAATGTAATGCAGCTCCTCTGACACTGTTGGACGAAATTCAACCACGTTTGGTATGTGAGTTACCCATATCAACCTGGAGTGGATGAGTACATTTAAATTTGGCCTCGCCCCCAGGGGGTGGAGAATGGGGTCAAAAGGGCATGAAAGTGATTGTAACGCACGACGTCTGACACTGTTGAACGAAATTCAACCACATTTGATATGTCAGTTACCCATATGATTGTGGAGTGCAAAGGTAATTTCATTTGGCTCCGCCCCCAGCCCCACCTCCCACCACCCACACTCCCACCCGGCTGTGTGTTGTGGGGCGGGGGGGGGGGGGTCTAACGTTCAAAGCAGTGAATGTGAGGATTTGCGATGACGCTTCATCTACCAATCAATTTAATTTTATGTTTGATGTCAAGCTCCATAGTTCATTGGAAATTTATAAAGTGGAACTTCATGCTTTCATTGCAACCACATTTCTGGTTGTATTTCCAGGACCAACGACTGAAATAATGGAAGACCTTTGGCGCATGGTTTGGCAGGAAAATTGCACTAAGATCGTTATTCTGACAAAGATAATCGAGAATGGAATGGTACTGCTTTCTATAGTAATACAACATTTCGAACCTACTACTGTAGGCGAATGATCCCACCAACATGTACATACACACAATGGAATTCCGTATCTAATAACGTGTTGTAGCACGGGCATACTTCTAAACACTGATCTATCTGACAGGAGAAGTAATTTCGATAGGGTACATTCTATAGCAGAATACTAGTCTGCGTGATTTAGGCCAATATGATTCATAGTTTGCGGTTAGTGGATCCGATAAGATTCACGATTATTGTGTGGAGTTCTTGATCTTTCACTGGCAGGATACTGACGGAGGAGTTCTATGGCCCTATATTGATACAGTGTGTCATTTCCAGGCAGGTTAAAGTGTTGAGGGACCGGTGTCTTTCTATTTTTTTCTACCGGATTTGCTGCATCCCAGATCGAAATCAACTCTGTTATCCGAACTGGGAACATATATAAACAAACCAAATACTGGCTATTGACATCAAGACTCGTCTAAACCTCCAGAAAGCGTTAGGCAAACCAGTTCGCGAGTTAAAGTTTAAATAATTTAATATATAATATGTCTATATCTACACTCCCTGTTTACTTATGGGCAATTGTGATTGTAACTAAGTTTCTACTACATGTGTCCATGTATTTGTCAGTCATTATGACAATGGATGGATGAATCAGATTGTCTCTCAAATACCTGGTGTCATAATTGCTTTCTTCACTAGTTAGATGACGTTACACTCATAATGGCATTGACCTCTTCATCATAAAGCTGGAAATATCTTCCCACTGTACGAATTGTAGGTCTTTGATGAATTTCCAATTTAATAATCATTATTGTGAATAGTTTAACGCTAATTAGACTGGTAGTTGTTGCTGTCATATGCAGCAACATAACCAGTTATTTAGTTTCCAGCTAGTATATAGCTTAACCGTGTAGTTACCTTGAAATTGGAATTCTGGTAATCCAGGTTTCGAAGATTATAAATCGATGCCACGCAATGGCATGGCGGAGCTTAACTAGAAATTGGCGGGACATAGCTAGAGATGGGCGGGGAATGGTTAGAAATGGGCGAGCTATAGCTAGAAATGGGCGCGCCATTGCTAAAATCCATCTATCTGTGCATACAATGGATACATCATCTTCGATAGTTGTATACTGTATGTTACATCACAGCGCAAATGTGATCAATACTGGCCTGATTCTGGTTCCCTATCGTATGGAGATGGCAATGTGAAGATGATCAATGTTGAGGAGCTTGCAGATGTTCTATCAGGAACCTACAACTCGAAAACATTCAGGTAGGTCCTCATTAAAGGTGCTCATCTTTTCATCTTACTAGTGTATATGTAGGACAACTAAATACTTAGTAATGCAGGTTAATTCTGTAAATTCATGTGTACAATGCAATACCCACTATGGTCTATATCCTACTCTCCGTAACTAGACAGCTCTGGTGCTAATAACAATAATACTGGTGCTACAATGTATAGGATACAACATATATGGGTGTTAATCTAAGGATTGACTTCACAATCTAAAAGTCACAACTATGTTATGACCGCAGTAATATTAAATCTTCTATCTAATGGCACATCTCATTTGTAGACCATGCATCAAGGGTATTTCGCAGGATATTACATTGTCAAAACGCATTTATATTACATATTATGAGCGATAAGCAATAGAGTAAGGTCACTCCTAAACAAGATATCAGTACTTTTCCGTGGTTGCAGTAGGTTGAAAACATCCCGCAGCCACCCTTCTTCGGCCAGATGTGTATTCCCATCTCGAGTTCTTAGTCCATTTAGGGTCTTCCTGACCTTCAATGTACCAAGTTCTGCTTCTTATAGGCCTATGTATCTTATAGTACATTCGACCTATGTCACAGTGGAGTCTTCTATGAGCATTGTAGGTATGCTATTGAGCACAGGGAATTTCTCTACCCATGGGTGTCTTGCGACATTCGTATACCATGGGCAAGCATAGACCATCCATGTTGAGAGTGTGGCGGGATGGGCCATAGTGTATGATGCAACATTGGCGATTAGCCTGTCAGGACATAGATGCTTGGTGATTACAAGAAGGTGTCTGCGGTCACAGGCAACGAGTTTATCCAGAACCGCGTTGAAGATGGTGTTACAGTTGAGCAGAATCAGTGATATACAGATTACATTACACAAGCATAGTTCTGTGGCTAGATGGATGCGTGATGGGCAAATCCGCACTCTCCAAACTGGCTGGATGGTGGAAGAGTATATTTTCAACTACGAAACGTGGAACAAAGTCAGGTGAGACACATGCCCGTGGTCCGAGGGTTTTTCTCATAACGACTGCCAAAGTGTGTTGTATTTCATTATGCCATGTGTGTCATTATACGGTTGAGTGTTGTGAATTTAAAATTTAATAAACATTATGTTGACTATTTTAAAACTAATTTGACTGGGATATATCCAACAGCGTACATTTCTAATTGCTTTGAACTTTAGATTTTGGTAATTCAAGATTCAAATCGATTTCAACACGCGTAAAACGTGGGTGGGAAATGGGTGAGACATAGCTAAAACCGAATCAGTCTTTTATTATCTATGTTTGATTTGCAACTCCATACGAACGAGAAACGTATGCTCAAGCAATTCCACTTCGTGGCATGGCCAGCTCATGGTGTTCCAGACTACCCCACTGCACTTATCAGTTTCCGGGACAAAGTGACGACAACGAACACACGTGGCAGAGGGCCTATTGTAGTGACTGCAGGTCAGTTGCTTTTATTTCCGTTTAAGCTGTTTAATATATTTATTATAACTCTGTGTTTGCATGATTTTCCCTGTGCCAATCAGATTAACATGGTGAATGAAAAACGTCTTTGAAAAAAATTAGTTCCACTTGGTTTATGGGCGTGTATAATCCTAACCAACATATTAATAAATGATTGGAAAATTATTGATATGCAACTGCATGGATCTTTGTACTGTTCACCCTCTCGTGTCAACTTAACGTTTTACAAGGCGCAGGGGCCTTGAGCAATTTATATGTACAGGAAAAGACAATTTATTTTGAATATGTATATATTAAATGCGCCCTGGCCGTGTACTCCAGCATAACACGAGATAGCGTTATGGAGTCATTTTGTAGGTTGGCATCCCGGCTTCTCAGATACAAATGCCATTGGAGAGTTCGCGAACAAACACCTAAAGTAACCGAGGAAAAAACCGGAACATCACTGACTGTTTCGAGAATCATTTTGGAATAAATGTTTAAAACTAAATGGATCTATGGATTAAATGCGGATCCAGGGCTACCTAATAAGAGGCCGGTAATGCTGGCAGCGACACGGACACTCAAATGTCATACAAAAAGGCCCTCGGGGAGCAAATAGCTAACATCGACGTCATTTTCGATCCAAACGAAGCCCTAACCAAAATACTGATATCTATGGAATCATCAGCTAGTAGCACCATAGGTGTTCTAAAAATAACAGAAATAGGTATACTGACGACCCTCTCGTAGTAAAACTGTCAGCAGAACAGAAAGCGTTACGTCTGCGCATCTATCAAAGTGGCCAAACTGAAGATCGCACCAAACTATGCCAGGAACGCAATAACATTCTGCGCCACATTAGCGAACACTTAAAAGATCTTGCTATCCATCAAGCAGACGCCCTCGCAGATGAAATCACTGCCACGGATGACTGCCACAAAATGTTTCTGGCAGCCCGAGCCCTGAGAGTTGCTGAATGCACACCAGCACTAACTGTATAAACACCGAAAGACACTTTATCCCGACTGACCAGGGAAAAGACAAGGCAATTCGAGAATGGTTCAAGGAACAGTTCACTAACCATGATGATGAGTCCGTGCACCCATTCTCACGAGACCCCAGGCCATTACTAACCCCAATTAATACAGCAGAGGTTGAGAAGGCAATTAAAGCCCTGAAAAATGGACGTGCATCTGGACCTGATGGCATGAGCAATGAACTATTCAAATATGCAAGTGACATTATCTCAAAACCGATCACGCACATAATCAAATCAGCTTGTATGCACCACCTTCCCATCGACGCTGTATGCCAAGGCATCCTTATCGCACTACCCAAGCAGCCAAGAAGCCACCTGGCCCACCGGCCAATATGCGGCCCATTGTGCTCCTTAACAGCATACGGAAAATACTATCCAATGTGACTCTATGCCGCATCCGAGACAAGATCGATGAATTCACCAGATCATGTCAGAGTGGCTTCAAACGTGGACGCAGCTGCGCAGACATTGTATGGGCTCAACGCATGCTTGTGTCGGTAGTCATGTCCAAACACTGGGATTTCCACAAAATGGGCATAGTATATCCCCTGTGCTCTTCACATGTTACCTTGCTGCTGCTTTGAAATCCGTGCGGGAAAACTCCACAAGACCAAACCCCCTGCTGTCAATACTGGGCATGCCGCTAAGGATGGAATATGCCGACGATGTGGACTTTATAGATAAGGAAAACTAAACTAAAGAAAATGACGATCCCCTCCGTGGCGGCGAACCATGGAGAAAAAGGAAAACTCAGGGCTCAGCGCTTTGCAGTACTGCTGACATTGCTGAGCTCTGCATCATGGGGAACATAGGTTTCCAGTCCTTCTGGAAACCATGGATTCGTAAATCAAAGATGCCCTTGTTAAACAGACTACGTTTATACAATGCAACCTGCATATCCTTGATGATGTATAACTGTAACAGCTGGGCAGCTCCAAAGGCAGCCCCAGACAAACTTGACGCCTGCCACCGCAAACACCTACACACCATCACTGCACACCGATGGTCAGAGAGCAAAATTTCCAATGGTGCACTATACAAGATGTGTAATACGCCGCTTCTGTCTGTAAAAGTCGTCCAGCAAAGATGGTCCATGTTTGGCCATGTGCTAAGGATGCCAGAAGACACACCAGCACAGAGAGCCTTGGAATTCGCCCTACTCGGAGCCAGTAAATACAGAGCCAGGAGAGGACGTCATTGCATAAATCTGCTAAGCGTGCTGCGAGGTGACCTCAAGAAAGCAGGATTAGGTACACTCAAGTCAAGAATGGACTTGAGGAAGCTAAGGAGTTTGGCTGAAGACCAGACACAGAGGACAAAAGCGAAGAAGGACTGATTGTTGCTGTAGGATGTTTCTACTACTACAGCCGCAGAATACAGTAATCATACATACAATGCCGTTTGTCCTCCTCACATGCAATGGAAGAAATGTATAACTTGCCAAAATCTTCATAGAAGATAATTTGCAAACCAAATTACAAAATCCCGAGCAGTTGTTACTTATAAGACAAATCATAGCCTTTGTAATATGTTACTAAATGCGAAACTTACCTAAGAAAAAATCTATAAAATATCAGATTTCCATAACCAATGAAGCTAACCGGCATCCATCTAAATGAAACAACGACTCTCAGATAATAAGAGAAACAAGAAATCTGATGTTTACTGAGGCTCAGCTAGTGCGTTTGATAATGTTATACACACGTATTACTTCACCAGAGACACACAATTCATGCACGACTGGCGGACCTTTCGATGTTTATGATAGAGTCAGACACACCATTAAGATTGTGACGTCAGCTGACTAGTGACGTAATTGTTTACGACGCCATATACATTAGTTTCATATCAGATCAGATCTATAATTATACAGCAAAACCTGGAGGAAGTGGCCCTCAAAGGATAATCAATAGATGATCTCTTCAGAAAAGTGGTCTCTTAATATATGTTTGACTGTATTGTTTAATTGGAATTGGAAAATAAAAGAAATGTGCATCTTAACGTGCAGGTGTTCTCTTACTACAGGCCAACTTAATATCACATTAGTCTGTAGCTTTACCCATTAGGAAAATAATGTGTTGTATGCTGATCCTACTACAATTTAATTTAACAGGGGATATAACTCTGAACGGTATTAATCTATGTACTATTGATCGCATGCACAATAATCTCCCTTATAATCAAGTTATCTTACTTCGTCCATACAACTGTCCGTGTGTATGTGCAGAGTTGAGCGCGTGCGCAAGTGGCGTACGAGCGCGTCTGTTTGTTTACGCGCGTGCGTATGTGTGTGTGTGTGTGCGCGTGCGTGCGTGCGTGTGTGTGTGTGTGTGTGTGTGTGTGTGTGTGTGTGTGTGTGTGTGTGTGAGGCTGTTGTCCATCAGGGCCGTATTTAGATTTGTCTGGACCTGGGAGAAAGAATTAGTGGCGGATGTGGGTCTATCCCAGACAAATTATGAAACCTTGATGCTCTAAGATGACCAGAGAGTGCATTTCTCGAGTGAAACATGGAGCTTAAGTTCACAGTAAAATTATTTATTTTGCAAATTTTCATAATTAACATTGTTGCCGAAACAACACAAAACAGCCAGTAAAAAGTGTTAGGCTTAGACTAAAAAATCGACAAGTCCGTAGATACCATTCTATGTTAAAACATGCACTTGTCAGCCACTGGCTTGGGGGCCCCACAAGCACACTCACTGTGTGTACGATTATGAATTAAGCTTTGCATTAATTATCTTAAAACTTCAAAAGTGCACATTTTTGTTTCATTTTTAAATTGTTGGGAACTTTCTTTGTGCAGACTCCATGGGTTTTGCACCGTTTTGCACACGCACGCACGCACGCACGCACGCACGCACGCACGCACGCACGCACACTCACTCACTCACTCACTCACACACATTTGCCCGCATGTTTACATGTATGTTACATCGAGGTCTTGGGCATCTGCGGCGCTTTTCCAACACGTGATCTTAAGCTGCGCTTCATAGCGTTACTTACTTATTTTTCAATTTTAAAGACATCTAAGAGTGGGTAGTCTCAGCATTGAGATTTGAAATAATTTCCCGTCGAGTCCAATGATTACGGTACTATTCATAGACTGATCAAGGATTTACCTATATTCTTGGCTCCTTTCACATATGTGGCTACAACAGCTGTGTTGTTAGGCTTCAAACAGGGGTGTGATGTGAACTTGGTTTGCAGACGAATTTCAGTTCATAAAATGTCGAGCGGAGATTTCTCTAGCGTCCTCCGGTGAATTTTGAGCTGAGCTACCGGACACACCAGACGGAAACATAGTCTTTCTGCCAGCCATTTCCTATTTAGCGCGAATCAGTTTCACTGCTACGTCCTAGAGCGCAACACTACTATATCAAGTCAATGAGCTCGCATCCAGTAGGTAGTCTCAAGCCTATCTTTGCTCGGAAACGCCTGTACAAAGTGTTGGCATTTAACCCATATTACATCATTAGTTTACCACAATGCTCTTTCAAAGGCTTGAATCGTAGAAGACAGGTGTTTCAATAAGAAAGAGTGGCGCGGTATTGCTGAAGTTATTCACCCTTGTACGAAAGGATGAAACCGATCTGTCACTCAAGGATCCCAGTAGGCACACCACGTTGTGACAATGTTGAATAAAGATTGTACCCCAACGTCAGAATTTGGTCAGCACATAGTTTGCAAAATGGGCTGGCGTTAGACTGCAACCCTGTGGCGACGTTGTGGCGATGTTTGATCGTAACCATCAGACAACCTTCTCACAACATTTCCCCCAACATCGTGACAACGTTGGACTAATGATGTACCCCAACGTCAGAATTTGGTCAATATATAGTTGATTTTGCTACATGGACTGACGTTAAACTACAACCGTGATATGACGTTGTGACAATGATATACAACAACCATCTGACAACTTTCTCATATTTCGGCAACGTTGTGACAACGTCAGAATTTGGTCAGCTCCTAGTTCATTTTGCAAAGGGTCTGACGTCAGACGACAACCTCGGTACGACGTTGTGACAATGTTTGATCACAGCCATTCAACACATGTTTCACAACATTTCCCCAACTTTGTAACAACATTGTATTACGGTCTTACTCTGATATCATAATTTTGCAACATTGTCTGACGTCAGACTACAACCTTGGTACAATATTACTACATTTCGCAACAACATTCCGAGAACTGTCTCACACATTAATTTGAATTCATAATATGCACCACTGCTGTAAACCCAATGTATGGAAACGTAGAATGAAATGTGCAGGAAAGTGTGTAAATTAAATAATAAATTACTCTTTTTAAAGATGATTTATTTTGATAAATCGTGTTAATCAAAATGATACCAGTTAGACATCAAGCAGCTAGACATTTTCATCATATTTAATACATGTTTAATTACATTGTACCTAGGCTAATGCTAAGGAAAAATGTATTTGTCAAAGTACATCAAAATTATACCTAGTGAGATAAAACGGTTATGCCAGTGAATGTTTTTAAAAATTCATTCCAAGTCATAGAGTTTTTAAAAAGTCATTCTAAATTGATTGGAGGTCTGGAGTGGTTTGTCTGAAATAATATTCATGTCATTTACAAATATTTGCAGACCCAGTATTAATTCAAGACAGCAGCAGCTTCCAGCAACACAATTTTCACAATTAGCATATTTCCTGCTGTTAATGATCACAACCATATTTAACCACGTCACACTTGAAATTTCAACTTCATAGCGGCTACACTAAGTCCTGAATATTTTGCATATCACACTTATAGGAGAATAGCATTATTGAACATTATAGCAAAATCCTCACCAATCTATTGATCAACAGACTAACTAATTTCGTAGAAATCACTTTCCAGGCTCAGAAAGGTTTCTGAAAAAAGTGCACCACGAGCACCACGAGACACATTTTATATGCATGTCAAGAAGGTCAAGAAAGTGTGTGATTTATAGATCTATGATCATTTGATAAGGATTGGTATTAAAATTACATATAGTTTGGGAATCAATGGAGGGTTCAATGACATCGTCAAAGACATGTACAATATAACAAACGCACACATTAACAAGGTGAATCTGTAAAACTGAGTAATGCTCCCAGAAATGTGTATTTAAGATAACAAATATGTTGCATAGAACTTGAGTTCGATTATTACTGCCCCTCGTTTTGTGCATACGGCCTGAACAAAGATGCTCTATGATGTTCTGTGAACCGTGAACGCTGATCTACATTTCAGAGACTAACGATCATTGAAATCACATTCATATTAATTTTAGGAGATTATAGCCTACCATAGAATTGAAATTTATAAATATTCGGTCTAGGATAATAGATTGACTAAGTTGCACATGTTTAATGTTCAAAATCTCGCTGGTGAATATCCGCGCCACAGGTATCAGCTTTTATGTGAGAATTTCCAACCAGCCCAGGCGATGGGTTCAAATCATATACCAATGCCAATGTAATTATAATGGCGTGTACACCTCTAGTTAGTTATAAAGTGTTCATAAATTACCATAAAAAGTTAAAACATGCAACTCATAGACATCTAGAAACTAATAATATGAAAAGGAACATTCACAGTCAAAGTGAATGAGTATAAGTAAAAGGGCAAACAAGAATTCTGCTGAATTAAATGTCTCGCCTGTCTCCTGTTTGTCAAAGTGGCCATTACAGTTGACCTTGCGACCTCAATGTTATCACTCTGCTTCCTAACATTATAGGTAGCCTTGTATCCGAGCATGTGTCCAGGATTAGTTATGATAGTACTTATTAAGTATTTAATACATATGAATGCACATGATTTACCAAACGGAAAGATTCAATGTGGAAAGAGCAACCATGTACCCAAGTTGTGTTCCATTATGTTAACCACTTTCGAAATATAAGCTGATACGCTTAGCTAAACCCAACAAGAGATATCAGAAGATACTAAATATCTCGTCATGTTGGGTTAGGACTCGGCCTACTCTGGACTAGTAAGTATTCAGTGAAAAAGTAATGGCCAAGCCATACATGGGCATATATATATATATATATATATATATATATATATATATATATATATATATATATATATATATATATATATATATATATATATATATATATATATATATATATATATATATATATATATATATATATATATATATATATATATATATATATATATATATATATATATATAATAGTTATCAAAAGATAGAAAATAGATAACATGTATATACATATGTATTGTTACAGGATATTACAGGATATGATGGACCATCGGATAGTCTCATTTTCAAATGATAATCTACTTGTCAAACCAACATACCCATGGTACTACCGAACAGGATAGCATAGTTTCGGAGAGGAATAGCTTTGAGACTGAACCATAAAGCCTCGCACTAGCGGGCTGGTGTTAATTTAATTCCTCAAAACCAGAGCGATGCGTAGGCCTATTTTGTGTATTTCTAGCAAAGAAATGCTATTGAGCTTCTTGTCTCACAGCCATACTGTCAATTATTCACGTATGTTGACCAAATACTCATAAACTGCATACCGTACGATGAGGTTTTCTCGACATCAGGAGGTAGCTTCGCCACCTAGATGGTTGAATTTCTTTCATAACATCACAAATGCCATCCACTCGCCGTCACTGTCACACATTCTCTCCCCACCCACCCACTCGATTCGACTTACTGACCCCGTCCAACTCACGCACACACGCACGAATACACGCACGCACAGTCAGTGGCATCATTAGCTCACCCACCCACATACCCAGGGATACCTGCGAACCGACTAGCCCACCTGCGCACTGCATACTGGCGAAAAATCCTGACATTTTGCACTTCCAAATGCAAATCCAGATTTCTATAAAGATTGCACTGAGCTTCACCTAAAAAATCTGAATGTCTGTGCTCCTCCTGTTGGCTGAGGTGACCATATAACGATGATTAGTTTTAGCCAAATCTGAAATAAAGGCCAGGCGAGCTAACCAGACCCAAACAGTTAAAGTCTGCATTTTAAGCATCTGCTACAGTAACTTTGACCTCTGACATCAATACCATTGTACTGCCTGTAAGGAAACATGTGATCAAGTTAAATTCAAACATGGTTAACCAATCCTGAGATATAAGACAAAATGTTGAGGTAAACCACAAATTCTAAAGGCAACTAATAGAGTTTTATATTAAGGTCCCACAGTCACAGTGAACTTGGCCTTTGACCTCACAACCTCAATACGAGTGTGCTGCATCTGGTTGATAAATATAACAATGTGTCCAAGTTTAGGCATAATAGGCTGAACCGATTATTAGATATAAAACGATATGTTGAATAAAAGCAAAAACTTAACCGGAAACAATAGAGTAGTATACCAAGGTCGCTGTGAACTTAACCATTGACCTAAATACCAATGTACTCTATCCGGTTGATATATGTAGACTAATCTGTGTTCAAGTTTAGTCCCCATAGGATGAAGTCATGGCGAGATATAAGAGGATATGTTGAGCTAAACGCAAATCTATAGTTTTATACCACGGTTACAGTGACCTTGAACTTTGATCTCACTATCATTAGGCTCCATCCTCTTGATATAAGGAAGCATGTGTCCCAGTTTAGTCCAATATGGTGAAGCCACACTGATATATCAGCTCAACTGAGATTGGACGCTGGCAGACAGACAAACAGACAGACAGACAGATGGCGTAATGGAACCCATCGATATATTGGCGAAATTGAATTACGCAACTTAGGTAACCAACACACGGCCGTGTACATTTGTACGCTGACCTCACTATGAAAATTGGACCTGGTCGCGATCTAGAAAAAAGAAATTCCGAAAGTCTTGATACAGTCAAATACTGCTTTGAATGTGGAACATTCTCGCATAAAGTGTTTATATATAGCGACAATTTTGACTCGAGGATGAAAATGGTCGATACTACACTGTGGACAAACGGATACGCTATCCAACTGCGTACCGAGTCGCTCTCTATAGAAAAAGCAACCCACAAAACCGTCCCTTGTACACGTCATAGGTTTAGCGTCACGGTAGTGATTTTATAAGCCGAAATCGATGTTTCATCGCGGGGTTTTTCGGTTATTAGGCTAATTATTTAAATTGGACGATGTTCGTCCATTTTAATTGGTAAATGGAGCATATATATATATATATATATATATATATATATATATATATATATATATATATATATATATATATATATATATATATATATATATATATATATATTCATGCATTATCGGCTATTTCATGCTAGCAGTAGTCAGAATAAACTTTTATTTCTCTCTCTTTAATGTGTTAGTACAATGTAGGGCTAGAAATTAACCACTGATCCCGCGGATCGGCCTTTTTCGCATACGGATCAGTAACGGATAACTACATTAGGACAGTAACTGATATGGCTGGATCACTGTGCTTCAGTAGGAATAGTTTTATGAGACACTTCACACTCGATTTACTGTCGACGTCATCAACCAGTTGATCTAATCTGTGTTGTGTTAACCCTTTAGTGGTCTAGCCGACCAAATCTAGGCTTCACAGGGGTCTTACGAAATGTCCAATTTATCACTGGAAGGAATGGCGCAATAAGCGAGTCAGTCAATCCAATGGTAAATTTTCAAAAAATAGTATTCTCTTTGCCTGCAAAAGGACTTTATGTAAGGGAATGTGTTGACTTCTTGACGAGGTAAATGATTAAATATCCTAATAATATGGTGTGAATGGTGCGTTTAGAACATTCGATTAATTTTATATCCTGCGATGTATTACAGTTATGACAGTAGGGATTAGGACAATTACAAGGCTCTGTGAATTTTCTGGTTTACTGATTCGCATGCATCACAATTAAAAATCAATCTCTAGCGCTGCCATGTGATAATGGACATGGTAACGGACTGAGCTAACAGACTGACAGGTTAAATAACTACCGTGATATTTACCCCTTATCACCCGGATGTCAGAAATCCAATCCTTAAGGAAACAGTAGAGGAAACACGCATGTGTATTTTAGAAACAATGTTGTTGAACATCCTTGCTGGCTTACAGCAACATTGTTTCATAAATGATCAAGATTTATCATCCTAAAGGGAACGAATCTAACAATTCAGCTCTCTTATGGGATTCATGAGAAGAGACTGATGGGAATGGACTGTCAGGTTTAACATCTACTCTGTTATTTAATTCATCCTGTCCCATTAAATATAGACACTTTTGCGTGAGATATTAGATGCCTGCTGATTTCTGTTCAATTTACTCAGCATGCAACACTACCCAGCATGCAATTACCTGACCATGACACAGTATCGCTGTCAGAAACTGACCGATCTAACAACTGTGATGACGGGGCACAGTTTTTATGTCCGAAGCTGACCGATCTAGCAGCTGTAGTGACCGTGACAGATTTTTTTTTTCGAAGCTGACCGTTCTAATGATTGTGTCTGTAACACATATTTTCTGCCCGAAGCTGACCGATCTAACAACTGTGGTGACCGTGACAAAGTTTCTCTGTTCGAAGCTGACGGATCTAATGGTTGTGACCGTGAAACAGTTACTCTGTATGACGTGAACCGATCTAATGACTGTCTTGACACACATTCGGTCTTTGAAGCTGACCGAACTAAGCATTCTGTTGACACAGTTTCTCTGTTTGAAGCTAACAGATCTAACGAACATAATGCGTGTGGTGACACAGTCTATCATGATTGTGGTGACACAGTTTCTCTGTTCGAAGCTGGTCGATCTAACGCTAGTGGTGACCGTGTCATGGTTTCTCTGTTCGAAGTTGACTGATCTAATGATTGTGGTGGCACAGTTTCCCTGTTCAAAGCCGACCGATCTAACAATTGTGGTGACTGAGTGACTGGGCTCATTTGTTTAACAGGCAATGGCGGAGGCGGGATCACGTGTTCAAATCCAAGAAGAGGCAAGCCAGTCAATTGATACATGCACCATTGTTAATAACACACCTTATTCATATCAGAGTTCTAAATATCAATTAAAGTGACGCCCCTGCAGTACGTAATTTTAATTATACAGATTTGAAAGAAAATTTAGATATATGGTTTCATATGATTACTTGTACACTAACAATACACAAATATAATCAGGGGTTGAAATTAACTTGGCTAAATCACTAGCCAGCCGAACTAGGGAACATTTTAATCAGCCCACTAGCTCAACTGATTGTTTACTTGTCCTTACTTGGCAGAATTAGCAATTACGTTCATCGCTTATCCAACAGAATATTGGTATTGTGTTATGTAATTCTGATTTGAATGGAAAACAGTGTAATTTTGAAAACAGTGTTGCTGTAAGATATCCCTGCTTAACATCAACAGCTTTCAGTAGTAGCTCATTTATTTGCTGTAGGACATCCATTGGTATGTCTAAGACATGCCATTGCTACTCGCCCACAGGGCGAGTCAACCTGCACATGCAACCAACTATTGTCAACTTCTGCTAGTCGGCTATTGCTAATTCAAATATTGTTAATAAATATGCAAAAATAAACATGCTAATGACGATAAATAACTCACATCATCATACATGCCAAGATTTCATTCTTATTGATAACTTGTCAAGTGCATATAAAATTCCGATCCAAGACAGCTTCTTGTCCGTGTATAGAATCTGCGTCTTCATTTCCATCAGCTATTTGTATAAATATCAACATCATCTATTATATATTTTGAAAACAATGTAGCTGAAAGCGATTGCTGTTGCATTTGGCCTTTGACCACATAGTTGGCACACGTGTTCGGAGCCACGCCAACGTTTGAAGAAGAGTGCACCAGTAGAACCAACTTTACTGAGGAAAGTTTAAAAACGCCCTTTTGAAAACTCTTGCAAAGAGCCGTTGTAGTTTAGACAGTAAACCAGCCCTGTGTGCTTGGACCACACGAGCAAAGCTTCCCTCCAAACTTGGACAAGATTCATCCAGTAGAATCAGAGTTATTAAAAAATGTCTTCAACAACAACAAGCACTCCATGCTCGCATTTACCCTTGCGTCTAGCGGGTAAAACACTAAGTACATTATACAGTACATGTATAATGTACAGTAAGGCGTGAGGAACAATATAGCAATGATGTCATGCAGAAAGTATGCAGCAAGGTAATACAGATCTTGAAGGCATTAGCAAGTGAGCTTTGAAATACCATGCAGCATCAAAGAGGTGTTCTATGATAAATCAACTGTGAAGAAACGTGAGCATGTACTGTAGTAGTAAACAAGGTGACCGAAATGAGGGGTTCTATGTCCTGCTCCGCCACAACACCCTGCCCTTAATCGAACGTTTCTCGTGTAAATATCTTGATAATTTTCAAATTACCATCAGATTTAATACAGTACATGTATATAGGTATTTCAACCTACCAAATATGAAATTCTCATCACGTTTTCTGGAGGACTCTCCTCCGATTATTGAGTGTGGCATCTGGGACTGTCTTGTCTATGTCATCGGTTGTCTCCCCTGCAAACTCTGGACATTCATTTATCTTGTCTGCCCAAAGGAAAAAGAATCACATTATGAGCAAAATGGGTTATATGCGGTAGTCTGTCATGTCTGTAGCCGATACCCTGATTAGGTTTAAGCCTTTAATGGTCAAAATTTGTTAAGGAAATACATTTTGAATTACCATTTTCAGGCAAAAAGAATCTTTTGAAAAAATGTACAACTGGGTGGACTGGCTTGTTTCCAAAAACCAGGCAATACAGTTGTAAATTTTCAAGATATTCTTCACATGAGTGCAAATGCCCCTTTCTCAAGCCCAATGGCAATTTCGGCTGACTTGGACATAAAATAATTAAGACAGTTTACCCTTTCTACAATGCAGGCGTACAGCATATTCACAAATGAATAAGAATCAACCTACACAAACATGTCACTTAGAACAGATGTACCAATAATCAGTTCCAGTATATATTGCAAAATTCACATCATCAAAATTCTGTAATAATAATACTAATAATAATAATAATAATAATAATAATAATAATAATAATAATAATAATATTATTATTCTTATTATTCTTATTATTCTTATTATTATTATTATTATTATTATTATTATTTTTATTATTATTATTATTATAATAACAAGAGCTCCGCAAACGGCGCTTAATATCCTGCCATGATGACAAACCAATGAGTCAGAGATATTAAAAAATATGTATTTCTTCCTCAGACCCAGAGTAGTCATCCTATGAAGTGTCAAAGTGATCCGTTAAATGGTCAAGGAGTTATCGTTTGGAAACCAATTTTCAAATTTTCAAGATGGCCGCCGGTGACTGGCGGCCATATTGGATTTTGGATTATCGTAAATTTCGATTTGTTTCTTCAGCAGACATAGTCCAGCTACCCTATGAAGTGATCCGATAAATGGTAACTGAGATATCATCCAGAAACCAATTTTCAAGATGGCAGCCTGTGGCTAGCGACAATCTTGGAGTTCGGATCATCGTAAATTTGGCTAGGTTTCAGGAACAGAATTATCATCCGGAAACGACTTTTCTAGATGGCCGCTAGTGGCTGGCGGCCATCTTGGATTTTGGATAATTGTCGATTTTGCTAGGTTTCTTCCGCAGACTCAGTCCAACCACGCTATGGAGTTTCAAAGCAATCCGATGAACAGTTAAGGATGGTACCCTCTGGGGGTACGCACTGCTCCATAAATCCTTCGTGTTCCACAGCACCGCAGATACATGTTGCGTTGGATCGAGGATGCTGTTTAGCTGATCTGGTGGTAACTGATCGGGACTTGCGTCTCTCCGGATCATACACAGACCGACCTCTAGAGTCAGTGGAATGTTCACCTTCCAGTGGGACTGTACGACCATCGTTACGGAAGTTGAACCACATGTATCATCCCAGCTGTTAGCATCACCAGTATGTCGGGCTATTCGTTAAATTAATGTATGATCCGGAGAGACACGACTCATGATCCGTAACCCTGAGATCAGCTAACCAGTGTCCTCGATCCAACGCACCATGTACTTGTGGTGCCGCCAAATACAAGTGATTTACAGAGCAGCGACAATGATACTTGTTTGCTACTAATGGAGTTAAAAATCATGTAAGATCGGAATGGTGTTGTTGTTTAAACTGATACTTGCCACAGGTGCCTCACAGATCTCTGATCTGTATATTCTGTGAGGTATCACCGTGAAGGAGAATCCTAATGGGGTCACTTTAGCAAACTTAATTTAAGCTATACTAATTTCATGGCGGCCGCGTTTTTTGGGTGCAAGAGGAAAGTTCCTCGCGTGGGCCTCCATCCCAGGAAAATGCATACAAAACCGAAGCGAATGAGGAGAACTGGGAAAAAAGGCTACTCATCGATTCAAACAATTCTAAAAATGAGAAAATGAATCAACCTAGTGTAATTAAAAGTTATTGTGATGCACATTAATTTACCTCGGTGGGGTGGATGATTCATTCAACACTGTCAAAGTATGTGAGTTAATGATGTTAGTTTGGTAGACGCGGCTTTATTTATGCGGGCCTTCTTGCTAGAACCTACCCTATCAGTTAGTCTTTAGACCTACAAGTATCAAGTTTACGCCGCAAGTGGCTATGTGTTTTTCCTATCTTTAACATACATGCCTGCCCGGCGAGAATGCCCGGTGTCCGTTACAAACACCACCATGGAGCATCCCCCTCAGACTGACAGCGTGCAAACAAGCCACCTGTGAGTAGAGAGACGGCGAGCTGGGGTCCGATTTTCACACCTTTTTAACTTTGTTATGCTAATTACGTTTCAATGACGCCACGATTATTGATTTTGACACCTTTTTCCTTTGATCTCACCGCCTTTTGAAAAGGTGTTAAAATTGCTACGCCGGTTAACATATGGGTTAGCTCTATGGTTCTCATGTAGATGTATTTTTAAATGGAAAATGGATCTCTGGCTCTAACGACACATGCGCTTTTCACAGTTATTTCGAAGGCTAATTTAATTATTCATCAGAGCGCTCTTAAACCGAATTTCACAGTTGTTGGTTATAATTTAACAGAATCATTCTTGATGTTGTTTAATGGAACCGGTACATTATTGTAGGCTTTGCATAACTCGCATACATTCCAACATAAATCTGGATCTGTAGACAATGCCCAAAAGAAAGAGCTTAAAATAAAAAGGGGCGGGGCATATGGTCACTCTCTACATATAACATCCAATCAGAATGGCGGAGATCTGGGGTCCAATTTAACACCTTTTCAAAAGGCGGTGAGATCAAAGGAAAACGTGTTAAAATCAATAATCATGACGTCTTTAACACCTAATTAGCATAACACAAGAAAAAGGGTGTAAACATCGCACCCCAGCTCGCTGCCTCGCTACTCTGGTGGTAGTTTCAAAATAAAATGACGATCATGTCACATACTGCATCATGATCACGAATAACAACATGGGGACAAGTCACATTACATAAGCATTTAGAAAGCATATATATATATTTACGGTGGGGGGAAAGAAACCATAGAAAGATATCCAACTATGGTGACCTTCTTGTAAAGATGTGGAGGGCTCGAAGGCCACACTCATTCAACGTTGAGTTAGGTGGCGATCTGTGTCTTTATCCAGCACCTAGCGTTTCGAGTGCGGACCATGTGAGATCCGCAACCTGGAGCTAACATTTATCTGCTTTTAGGATTGAGTAACGTTGCCCAAAGAATGAACTGCTGGGTCTGGTGATATAAATATATTTTCGCAGTGATTCCTACGTTAGCATGAAGACTATACTAACAAGTATCCGAAGATACAGAGGGTGTTGAATGCGCTCATCGACACTGTGATTCTAACTGCTCAGAAACCCAACTGTTTCTAAGGTCAGTTATAATCAACATGGCGGACGGGTTCCTAACAATTAGTAAGCCGTGATGCCGGAGGCACGTAAGAAGAGACAACCACTCATATACTATCAATTTAGGAGGTCCTATGGTAGATGGCCAATTCATACAAACTTGCTGGTGCACTGTGTATAACTTATCCGCAGCTCCCAGAAAAGAGGCTTACACAAATGTCTCCTAAAGAGTAGCCGTCCCTGGCTACTTTTAAACCTATCCTACCGAGCTAAAATAGTCAGGTTTAGTCAGCCGCATGTCAGGTTCGTGTATTGAGCAGTGACCTCGGTGAAAAATGGATGCTGTATGAGGGAAACAAGGTGGTGTTTGCTGTTGCCGTATAGTGTAACCTAAACGGAGTGCGGTCCAAGTATTTTTGTATAAAACAAGCAAGCAAAAAGATATAACTTGGATGGCTACTGCCATGTTACCAACTAATACAGTACAGTACATATATAAGTCCACACGACCTTGCGGTGCCTGTTAGTCATCGGCACATAAATGAAAATAAATATATACAAACAAATATAGAAACTTATAAAAATAGTGTCTCACACGACCTTGCGGTACCTACATATATCGGTGTCTATTATAAATATTACTATGAAATGGTTACATAGAAGCTATTAGTCATCGGTACAAAAATATGTCCTAATATCACTGGTTGAAGCGTCACATATTTGAGACGTGAGATGGCATGATACTGAGTTGCTGCTAGGTGAATATCCGCAGACGAACTATCTGATGTGATTCATACTCAGGAACGGTGAAGAAGAACTTATGAGGACGGCTGGTAGATAGTTGTGTACGTACACACACTAGGAATTATGCGGACGTGAAAAGATTCGGTGTCATGGCGGATATGAAGATGCCACATATTTTATTGGAGGGATACAGTGGAAAGCTATGTCGATGCAAGAACATCTTTGATGAACACAAGACGATATGCACCTCATAGCTCCTGCAGTGCATAAAACAATGTCCAATCCAGACTGCGATCAAAATGTTAATAATTAGCACGATACATGTGCAGATTTCGTTCTACCACTTTTTCAACATGGTATGACAGATCTGGCGAGATATCCGTAAACACCACCATCCTACATATTGTTTTTGGATGTTACATTTCAGTCAAAAGGCCGCTCCGCAAAGAAGGTCTCTCTGAATATTTGGTAATGGGGAACCTTTCTTTTAATTTTAATTTTTCCCCCGGTGATGTCGTCCAGGGGCATACAAAGACGTATGTGGATGCGGTGGGTGTGTTCCAGAGACGAGGCTCAAAACCGATATGCACTGTTGCGGGTTATATACCACCGGGGCTAACAGTAGGCAGTTGCTCCATGGTTCGGTCTGCTCTGGCAGACACCCCACCACGGCTCTGATGATTTTGGATTTCGATGCTCCTTTTATACTAAATGGTGACGTCATAACTGTACGTCTCGACCCATTACCGCGCACGTTATGACAGGCTACAAAGTACACACGAACCTATGGCGATGGTTATTTTAAGTTTATTTTGAGCGGGAGCTACGTTGATATCTCAGCCCATTTCTTGACCGATTTTAATTCTGTAAAAGGTTTTAGAATCCTCGTTTAATTCTAGCAATGATTCGTCCCAAGAGCGACGAGGACGGTCTATTTTTAAGGAATTACGAATACAGACCCAAAGTATTCATAGGATCCTCACTTGGCCAAAAGGTGAGATAAAAATAAGTTCATTTCGACAAATTCTCAGTTTTTAGGAGATAACTCTGGTAAATCTGGAGATATATTCCCTGATTTCCTGATATGGGGCATCGAGATCTTATCAGATATAAGCAATTGGTGTGAATACATTCTACAGTTATGCCACTTCGGCCCCACATAATATATCCATTAAAAAAACATTTCAAATGTAGGTTAACATTTTTGATGAATGGTAAGCATTTCAGGGGGATAACTCTGGCAAATTTGGAGGGATCTCGCCGAAACGAGTCTTCGATTCTGCCTAACATTTCGACTTCGCGCTGTTTATGTAAAGCGGGTGTGCTCCTATATGTCGTACAGGAGGTTTTTTTTCGAAAATATTATTTCATAGTCATCAAACAGACAGTTTAAATGACGTGGTTCGGAATGACCCAAAGTGATCAAAATTACCATACATGGTCGATTCATGCTATTGTGAAATACCTCGTAGGGCAAAGCTCACAGCAAATCTTTTTTATATATGCGAAAATATATCTAGAAGCAAAGCCTCAGACACTGAAAACATTATAGATAATTTTATTTGGTGTTTTAACCCGATTTCGTGGCACCCCAAAAATGTCCGTAGTAAATCTGTGGGAGTGCAGAATGCCAAATGGATCACGGAAACTTATGACATTCTAACTAAACTTCAATATTAGTACGCTCTTGAACTGATTTAAAATGAATTATTGTCTAAGTGTGCGCAAGAATGTTATAACAACCACCACAGTAACTGCTGTATCTTATAATGTATTGTAGTACATAAAACATAAAATGTGGTATTTATAATCCAAGTAATGTCGTCATATTTATCACTTTTATTTAGAGAACAATTATTTTAAATTATTTCCAAGCTATTTTTTCACAAGATCAGCGATAGACTGAAACTGAAGGCAGACTCTGACGTTAGATGGTGGTCGTCGTTCTCATAATGATCCGATGTCGGCCTGTGGTTCACATGAAGTTATAAAAGTCAGGACCAAACACCGACATCGCAGCAACTTCATCCCGACGTCAGCCTCTGACGTTGGCTGTTGGTCGTCGTTCTCACCATGATCCGATGTTGGACAATGGCCAATCAGATGGCAGGCGCTGACATTGGATGTTGGTCGCCGTTCTCACCATAATCCGACGTCGGCCTGTGGTTGGCATGAAGTTGTAAAACTAAAAAATCGGTACCAAACACCGACGTCGTAGCAACTTCATCCCGACGTCAGACTCTGCTGTTGGATGTTGGTCGTCGTTCCCGCCTTGATCCGACGTCTGCATTTGGTTGGCACGAAGTTATACAACGTCGGGAACAAACTCCGACGTCACACCAAATTCAACCCGACGTCATGTACCTACTGGAATATGACGTCATTACCAATTACGTCACATGCATGTTAACGGTATAATCATAATTGGCAGAGAATACTCCGTTATGAATTTGGAGATGTCCCTCATGTCTATGAATCGCATGCCTTTGATCAATTTACTATTTAATAAGCATTATGTTGATGATTTTGAAACTAATTTTACTGGGCGTTGTTGCTCAATCATATCAAAGCTAATTTGACTGGGCGTAGGTAGCAACAGCGCCCGGCCGAATTAGTTTCAAAATATCAAACGGCTTAAATGTATAGTTACCTTGAAAATGGGGTTCTCGGAAGCTTAGGTTCGAATTATATAAATCGATCCCAATACACCCAAAGTGGGGTCGGAGCTTAGCTATAGATGGGCGGAGCATCGCTGGAAATGGATCCCTCTATTGGTCCTGAACCGAGATTGCGACAGACCATAATTCCGTTGTTTCATGCTGGCATGTCAAATGAACTACCAACCTACTGATTAAAATAAGTCTATAGTAGCTGTGACATGAATTTATAAATGACAGATAGTTACACGATTTTTTGATGAACGAAATGATCTTGTCTGCTTATGCTATCAAGAGTTAGTGGACCGGATGGGACGCATGGTCCTTAACCGATATCAAAAGATTAAAACCGTTAGTTAATTGTGGTAATCGGATTCCAGTTAACATCTCGAAAATAGAATTGAACTCTTCAGTTAATAGAGCAACAGCTTAGCAACCATCCTCATGAGAGATACTTCATGTATCTAGATTAGGTTCCCTACTGGAATAATATTGAATACACAAACCGGCGGCAATAAACACCACTACGATATGTATAAAGAATTATAGGTAATCCCATAGTATTGTGTAATTGTGAGTACTGAAGTATACGCATAGCATGAGATTCATCCATTTCACGGTTTGTTTATCACTGTTGGTGCTCTTCCGGTAGAGACAGGATTTGAACCCACGACTATTGGTTTAGTAGTCGAGCTCGTTACCATATGACTATAGGCGTGGCATGGCGTCTAGGGCCTCCTTTTCACTAGAGAGTTAATCAGGAATAACACCATGCTTCAGACAGGACGCGAGCGATTTTGTCAAGCGATTGTGCTAGCGTCAGCATTTTCATCGCGCGATAATTGCTTTCACACTGGACACGAAAATAACCAAAACATTTTCAAAGATGGGTATTGTAGTACACGTTCTCCCATGCTTATATATGCACTTTTGCACGCGATCTGCGTGGCGACACGACACAAATAGGATCCTATGTGAATAGACTTTTAGCCTATAGACACAATATGAACACTTAAACCTGCAAAACAACATGCATTCTACCAGATATCTATATCGTTATACCGTATTATGAATCTACTCTTTATACTGTTAAAACACTGACATGACAGAATAAAGAAAATTCGAAACTTGAAACGTAATTGGTAGGTCTATATGTTTAAAGATAGACCGGACATTAAAAAGTGAATATATATCAGAGCTCACAAACACCGCCTCTTGAATGTTGTCATACTTTACGTGAGAATTTGATATCCTATGCTTACAAAGAACATGCACTTAACCGTAACGGGTAAACCCACCAAGTGACACATGTGTATAAATAATATAAAATATAGACTATTATTTGCATATTTTCGAAATCCCAAAGAGTAAATTTCGCAGTGCCGGCTTAAGTTCGCGCGAGGCCCTGGGCTGGATCCCTTAAGGGTTCAATCTTTTTTAAATCTAGACTCGCTGCGATGAATCTGAGATCTATTTGGCATAATTGTATTAATTATTAATTAGTCAAGGTTTTCAAGAAAACTCTAATTTTTTTAAGTCCAAGAGAAGACAATTTTTGTAAATTTACCAGTGAAATTTACGAAAATTGCATTCTTTCGTTCTGCGACTGGACATTCCTCAGCACCACAGTGGAATTTTTTTAACCATCAAAGTGGTATTAAATGTATTATAAGAATGGCTTCTTTTCGCAGCCAATGTCCATTTGCAGGCCAGAGAAGAATACTTTAAAAATTTACGACTGGAATGACAGGCTCGGTTACCGAGCCAGTCAATCAAGTGGTAACCTTTCAAAAATACTTTTCTCTTTGACTACAAATGTGCATTAACCAAGACAACTGTATTACTTTAGTTTAGATAGTCCCGAGTTTGTCTCTTCATTGCGTTACATAGGCTATGAAAAACCCCGTAAAATCCTTTCTGATTTTTTTTATTTACAGCGCGAGGCTCCCTTAATAGCGAGGCCCTAGGTTGTAACTTAAGCAGCCTGGTGGTTAATCCGGCCCTGTTCCCATGATAATCGCGGAGTGACCTCACGGCGTAAATGATTGTTGTGGTATGACGTCACCTCGTGAATAGTATCTTGTTGTTCATCATCCATAGCTCACAACAGCTCATTCATACACCATCATATTAATGAAATGCACTAGAAATACTAGCGCTTGGTAAACTAGGACTTGAATCTGAGCTGACATCCAGCTCCATATCTGTATTATTCGCCAGTTCCGTCTGTTCTGAAAACGCACGTGTCGTATTCTGAGTCCACGTCGTTGCCGCGATTCACGCTATGACGTCATACCGGGAATTTTATGGGATGTCAAAATTTATGATTTTAACCTACATATTCACAGTGATAGAGTTTGTAAAATTCTGTCAAATTCATTTTCATTCATAAAATGTGATAACATCTTATTTTTGGCCGGTTTAAAAAAAAAATCTAATTATCGTTTGTGATCTTGAAAGAGTAGATACAATATATATATCTCGCGTGGGTCCTATACAATATTCATTGCATACTACGTCAAGTTGAACTGGCTAAAAGGTAACTGTCAGTTAGTTTGTTTGCTGAACATGCGCAGTGTCCATGCGCAGACGAACGCTGCATGGTTAGCCTTCGTTAATCCGTATCCGATTCGCCTTTGAAGGGATGAATCCACTTTTGGCTATGCCCCGTAAATCTCTAGTTACGCTCAGCCTACGCTTTGCCTATCATGGGATCGATGTGTATACTTTGAATCCTGAATTCCGAGAATTCTAGTTTTAGGATAGGTATACAACTAGGTGCCTGTCTATGGTAGTAACAGCGCGCAGTCAAAATGGTTTCAAATGTTTAAAGGAAGGGAAAAGGGAAATAACAAATAATGTTTATTGGTAATTTCATACAATATTAAATAAGCTACGACCGGTCAAAATGGAAATGAATCGGGATTATTTGAGACAAAGCATTTACTCAATCTAAGAGCACTTAACATGAAACCAATTAGTGGCATCGCTGGTATTTCGCACTCTGCCGTGTGTCAACTGTGTGTACAGGTATACTGCGTACTCGAATATAATAAAAGCAAACCTGAATATAGTTTCGTAAGCGGTATGAATACTTTTCAGTCAACTTGTTTTAAGATTAGACAGAATTTTACCTGCATGAAGTAGTGGCTAATCAGTTTAGCGCGAATATAACGAAGATTATATGACCGGCTTTAGCCGGTATTATGCATTCTCTCAGCGTACCCCAGAGCGCACAGCAACACCTGCGTCGCTAATTGATTCCGCCAACGTGACATACATGGTATTTATTTGCTTTTTCGAATTATTCCGAGTTATTTTTTGTTTTTTACTCGTGACTATTGAACCAGACTGGCTGAGTGTTGGTATTATATAAACACGCTGTCAGTGTCATACAAGGTTAATTAACTTTGTTTACGAGGCTATGATATTTATGTTTTCAGGTACAACATTTTAACGATGACGTTTTTGCCCCGTATTTCCAGATCGCATTTCTTATGGACCTTGGCAATTTACGGATCCCATGAATGTGAATAACGGCTCCGGAAACATTGACTATGATATGTTACATCCCCCTCTTTATCAAATTACATTTGAAAACTCTTAATATAAAATACTGACGAAATATGGTTAGTGATTAACGGTTATTGGCAATTACTGTTGAATGGTTGTTACTGAATCACACTCACAAATTGAGCACCTGTCTGGGTTTCACAATACGACCAGCGCGGGTAATATAGGAGCTAGTTGGACAAAGTGTTGCTTGCTCAGAGTGGGGAGTATCTTCGAACACTGATGGCATTAGCTCATGGCCATTGTCAGGGCTTGCGTCAGGTGGCTCTATGAGTTCTCTAGATGAGAAGTTCTGGTGAAATCCGCCTGTTTTAGTAAGTGCTATCTGTTCTTTCTGTACTTGCTACCATCCGATGTTCTAACAATATATGATCTTGGAGTCCTCGCTTTCTGTTCTACTATCGCTGGCGTCCACAATCCCTTTTCTTGTTGCACACGAACAGACTCTCCTTCCTCTGAAGGTGTAAGTGGTTGATGGGGCGCGTGTTCGTCATAATATAGTTTCTGCCGTCTCTGATTTTCTTTGAATCGCTAATGTGCCAAAATCCGTGACACAATTCTTGGTGTCAGTCACCTTTCTGTCGCAGGCAATACAGGTCATATTGTACGGCCAATTAGTAATTGAGCTGGTGATGCCATGTTGTCAACAGGAGTGTTTCTGTACTCAAGCAGACTGATGTATGGATGTGTGTGATCTCGCTTAGCTTTAGTTAAAAGGTTCTTTACTGCCCTCACTGTACGCTCGGCCAAGCCATTGGATCTTGGGTAATATGGACTTAATGTGATGTGTTTAAAATCCCAAGTACGTGAGAACTCTCTGTATTCTTGTGAGTTCTACTGTGGACCATTGTCTGATACCATTATCTCCGCAATCCCATGCCCGTCGAAACTGCCTTTTTCTTAGAAATGATGGCTGCTGCTTTAGTTGATCTGAGCCTTTTTATCCCTGGGTAGCGACTATAATGATCCACTCTTATCAGATAATCTTCTCCATCAAGGTGAAACAAATCCGAGCTGACCGTCGGCCAAGGCCGGTTCGGTATCTCATGGGATATCATTGGCTCTTTTGAATTCGAAGGTCGCCTTTCTAGACATGTATGGCATTTTCCTACTAGCTGTTCCATTTCTGCATTGATACATGACCAAAACACTGAATCCCTAGCCTTGCTTTACACTTTTCCATTCCCATATGTCCTGTATGGATCTTCTGTAATATGTCTGGCCGCATGCTTCTTAGTACTACTACTCTGGCACCCTCGAATATTAAATAACCATGAGTTCATCCCGGAAATTCCAATAATCTGCAATCACTGCACGACACTGTTTCCTGTTATCGAGCCATCCCGACAGAATGACACGTTTCACCGTATGAAACTGGTGGTCTTTTGCTGCCGCCTCTCTCAGTAGTTGCATCTTGGCAGTGTAGTCATTATAGTGTGTACTTGAGCCTCCATCACCTGCTCTGTATTGTCTGCTGCTACAATTTAGTGCCTTGACAAAGTGTCTGCTACAGGAATTGTTTTGCCAGGTGTATAGGTGGTCTCCACATCATACTTATGTGTGCATAGTAGAAATCTGTGTAATCTTGCTGGAGCTGCTTACAAAAGCTTGTTCTGTATAACCTACAGTGGCTTGTGATCTGAGTGAGTAAACCAAAACAGATCTCCTCTATCTGCGCATAATTCTGCCATGTTTCACTAAGATACGTGTATGCATAGGCAACTGGCTTGCCTTCTTGAAAGAGCGCCACTCCTAGGCCACTACATGATGCATCTATCTCGATAATTACCTCGTTGCTGTCATCAAAGAATTCTAACACCGGTGCCAGTGAGAGTGTCGCTTTCATTGCTTGGAAGGCCTTGTCATGGTTTGCATCACACTGGAATTGAATGTCTTTCTTCATTAGCTCTCTAAGTGGTGATGTTACATTGGCCAGCCTTGGGCAAACCTTCGCCAAATAGTTCACTATGCCTAATATGGTTTCCAGCTCGCTCTTATCCGAGGGCGGTGCCATTTCTCGAATCACCTGTACCTTGGATGGATCTGGTCTCATGGCGTCTGCTGTGATGACATGACCAAAGTATGTAACCTGAGTGATGCCGATTTCTTTCTTGTCCGGATTGAGTTTTACACCTTTATCCCTGGATCGTTGCAGCATCGCTTGCCGATTTTGGTCATGTTCCTGCATTGTATGACTAAATATCAGTATGTCATCTACCAGCACCAACACTCCTGGTAGACCTTCATATACCTCATCCATTTTTTCCTGAAAGACCCCCTGTGCTGAGTGGAATACCAAATGGCATTCTATGGAAGCAGTAACTTCTATGTGGGGTCCTGAATGTTGTCAACTTAGAGCTTTCCTCATCCCTCTATATCTGCCAATACCCAGAGCGAGCGTCCATTTTGCTCAAATATTTGACACCTGTCAGCTTGTCTACAATGTCTCTAGAGCAGGAATCTTATAGTGTTCTCGCTTGATAGCGCTGTTAAATTATTTGGTCTAGAGACAAATTCTTAGGTCACCGGATGCTTTCTCTACTAAGACAATGGAGCTAACCCATTATGTTGGTTCGTCGACTTTATTGATGATATCCATGTTGGTCACGCGATCTTGTTCTGCCTTGAGTCTATCATGCAGTGCCAAAGTACTCTTCTAGGAGCATGTATTTTAGGTTCCACATCTGGTTTCAACCGCATGGTGTGTTCATCCATCAGTGCCCAATTCCCTGGAAGACACCTGAATACATGTTGACGATTTGGCTTGTTTTACTATTATTTGTTTTGACCATTTGACTTATACTTTCCTCAACTGCTAGTAATGAATTGATCAGATTCAAAGCAATGCATGATTGCAGACCCAAAATGGAATAAAGAATTCAAGTTTTCGGTCACTGTGTTTGTGCACACATTCAAGCATACACTTTCCTTTCACATTTAATTGGGAGCCCCCATACCTGACCTGTTTGTTGTTGCATTTTTGCATAGGCATTTCATGTTTGAATTGAGATTGATAGATATGCCAAGGTAACACGTTCACTTGCACGTTTTTTCTATTTTAATGTCAACCAACATTTGATCAGGGATGTTCTTTTTACCAACAATGTTATCAGCGACTGTGTCTATGAAGAATTGTTCACTGTAAATGTCACCTTCTACACTATGTACTGTCTGACGTCTTTGGGAATGTACTTTGACTCTGGACCAACACAGTTTTAATTAAATAACCTGCTTTCCCACCTTTGTAACATATCTTCCCCGGCACCGGGCATAGCTCTGTTGGATTGTGTGCTCTACCACATTTCCACACGATTTCCTCGAATGCGTAGTTTTCTTCTGCACGAAATGAGGGTTGTCATATTGTTGCTTACTATAGCTCTGTGATTGAGGCTTTGTTCCACGTCCACATCCGACCGAATGTGTGTTTATGACAGAGTCTGTGTACATGGCACGTAACTTTCGTGTGCTGCTTCGAATGTTCGACACATTTCGATAGGTCTATGCAACGTTAATTCCGAATCGCAACATATTAATTTGTCCCAAAACCATTCTGTCTTACACCATTTCGTTTAATCATTGAACACACAGTCAGTAACTAGTAATTTTACGTCTGTGATGAACTGATCACCGGTGAGGTTGGCCCTTCTATTTTGTTGTACAATTTATAGCTCGCGAGACTGTATTTGCTTTTGGGGTGACATACTTTTCAAATTTACGAAAATAGGTGTCTAGCCTTTTTGACTTCTCTTCTGCCAGTTCCCATGTATTGCATATGTCTCTCCCATCTTCCCCACACCATACAAGTAGGTAGCTACACAGTTCGCTTTCATCTTTCCATTGTAATGGTCCAGAAAGCAGTAACTGGGCATGCCTTTCAAACTGTTTCCATTTCTCTGTTAAATTCGTTTCAGTCCACTCCATCCGTGGAATGTCTACACCTTTGACCCAATCAAAACTCTAGGTGTAGTAGCAGATTAAAGATCATTTCTGAACACTGTCCTGTGAACGCCATATTCGTTACCGGTGACACCATGCATCAGGTTGGCCGAGTGTTGGCTAAAAGGCATATGATGTGCGTTGGGAAACTTCCATTTGTAGGCCAAGATTGTCCTATTTTTGAAAATTTACCACTTTAATGATTGGCTCGGTTACCGATCTAGTCATTCAAGTGGTACATTTTCAAAAATAGGACACTATTGGCCTACGCATGGATACTGGCTAGCCTGAATTCTTTATTTTCTTGGCGATTTATCCATGAATCGGCTGGCCCGCCAAAAACAGCACCTGTAGTGGCTATGAGGAATGTCCATTTGCAGGAAAGTTAAGCGCAAAAAATATAATTTTCTTGGTATAATTTTCTTGAAAACTATCTTGACCATTAAACGGTTAATTAATATGGGTAGCATTTTGAGCGATTTGAGGCGCTGTTAACACAAGAGAGGCTAATGCAATGCATTTATCATATTCCTACCTATATTCTCTGCTCAGGGACTTTGTTATTACTGGTTAGAATTTGGGTTTAGGTTGACTTAGTCCACAAATGTAAGCATTCCCGTTTAGCCTTGCTACAATTATCAGGTGTGTGGCAGTGTGTGCCAACAAAGCCATATTATTATGTACAAATTATTTTTTAAAAGAATTTTAATACTTAGGTCATGCATGGATTCTGGCTGAGTATGAGCACTTTCTTGTATATTATTTTTCTAGTAAATAGTAATTCACTATAGTTAGTCTTCTATCAGCAACATTCATATGCACAAACATATAAAACAGGCAAGCTGCATGGTTGTACTGTAATTGTTTTTCTGTTCAAATACTGTTATGTCACTGAAATTTTATATTAGTCATGTCTTAGATTATACTGTAGTCTACATAATTTCAGCGGGACTTTATTTTACGTGTCAATACCTGTAGTAATATGTATCGATATAGTGCACATAATGTATCGCAAAGCGAGCATTTTTCGTCGAATTTCTGTTCCGTGGGAGTTAGTCAATGGCCCACAAATGAGAAGACAATTATTGAAAATTTACCACTAGAATGATTGGCTGGGTAAATTTTCAAAGATACTCTTCTCTTGGCTTGCAAATATACGTTCATCAAGACCTGTGGGCATGGAGGTTTTAGCAGGATTCGTCAGAAAAGCGTTAAAGGCTACTCACTCAAGCAAATCGTCGGAATGTAGTTGTGTAAGATAGCAATGTGAAATTCAATATGTCAACCCGGGGAGGCTTTAAACTTCCTCCTATAATATAAGAGAGATTCAAGGAATCGCAGATGACTGAATTATTATGGTTATATTGCACACGATCAGTTACTTAGTGGCGAATTTAACATGCAAACCGATTATCTTTACTCTCATACGAATACGTTAATGTCAAGCAGATGCTAATAGGATGTGCCGCGATTTTTCACAAGTGTCGTTCCATATGGAAATATTGACGAGGAAGTGGCTCTGTATTTCAACTTTGTGTCTGTTGCTTCTGATGCTATTAGTTCATGCTGCTTCAGGTAAGCTTACTCATAAACAACACTCATATCGGAGTTATACCTAATTATACGCGCACATTAGTCTGGCAGGCGATGTAATGGAGGGATTCCTTTCTAAATATGCCCGCCCATTTCTAACTAAGCTCCACCCATATGTATGCGTGTTGGAATCGAATTCTCTACTGTGAAACCTGATTTCCCAGAATTCCAATCTCAAGCGAATTCTCAATACAGGTACTATTCTGAAACTAATTTGACTTGTAGCGGCTGTAGACTGTTTTAAAACACTCAACAGAATGGTTATTAAACTGTGCATTCATTCAGAAATCGCATACGTCCGATGGCTAAGTTATGCCGCATCGGTTTTCTCTTTATGATCTTATCTTTATAATCATACAATAATCAAATATGTCCACCATTGAAGAAATAATTAACTTCCTGCTTGTAACATTCTACGCACACATAACTGCATTTGGTTGACTTCGTTTCGTTATCGACGTACTCTGATCGGAATTATCGCATGATTGGTTTACCTATCTACACATGCGCACACTTTTATTGTTGTTGTAATCTTTAAGGCGTTTATTTGCTAGTTCACGATGCTAGGGACTAGACTCACGCCTCGTCTATGTGGTTTCTGTTGAATTCTTGTGAATTCTTGTGACGTAAGTTTGTGCATTAGCTTATGTCTGTGATTTGATTTGATTTAAACATATTTTATTGTAACAATTGCACAATGGGATCGGGCACAAGTTCTTACAACTTAGATTTGCCCTCTCCCTACAGAATTATTATAAGCAGCCAATGATTGAGAACACTAAACCGAGGTGAGAGAGAAACAATAAATTAAGAGGTGAGAGAGAGAGAGAGAGAGAGAGAGAGAGAGAGAGAGAGAGAGAGAGAGAGAGAGAGAGAGAGAGATGTAGGGGAGAAAAACGATGTAAACAGATTAAAAAAGAATAGGAAAGAAAAGAACAGCTCCTTCAAACACTGTCATTGTCGGATAGCAGTTAGCCATTAATATAATAGATTAAACAATACGAATAATTGAATTAACAGACCATATTCATGGTTATTCCAGACCGTCGTCATTTACCCCCGTTTACCCACCCCAACCCTTCCTCTCAACCCCCACCATGCTTTCACCAGGTCTTCTCTTCTCGTTTCTTACACGAAAAACGAAACAGAAACGAGAAATGAGACCCAGTCACCTCCATCCCCGCCCACGCCACACATTCAAAATAGCTCCACTCCTGTGTATTTAGGTAAATCTGAACTTTCAACCTCCTCATAACTTGGAACGAAAAGTTTGAGGAGATTAACGGTTTAGCGAGCCTTTATTGCATCCCCATCATCCCCTCTCCTGTCGTCATCGTCGTCGTCGTCGTCGTCGTCGTCATCGTCGTCATCGTCGTCTGCGGCATCGCATTATCGTGGATGTGCTTGCGTGCGTGCGTGCGTGCGTGCGTGCGTGCGTGCGTGCGTGCGTGCGTGCGTGCGTGCGTGCGTGCGTGCGTGCGTGCGTGCGTGCGTGCGTGCGTGCGTGCGTGCGTGCGTGTTGATCGTTGTCTCTCGATTTTGTCTCATGTTGAAGATGGCATGTACTGTTCTTGTCCATGGCTGTCCTGTTGCTCCTCGTGCTCGGGGGTGGGGGATGGCGAGGCCTAACCTGAGCCTAACGGGGGTGGGGAAGGGAATGGGCAGGTGCTGGGTAGGGTGTGTGTGGTGTGTGTGTGGGTGCGTGTGTCCATATGACCTGATGTACCTGATGGAGGGCTTTAGGTCAGAGATCTCTCGGACCCGTTGGGGGTGCGGGGAGGGTGGGTGTGGGATATTTAGGGTCCTGCGACCCATTTGCCCTGCTGACCATCATCCGAAGCAGGCACCAGCGCGCACTTGTTTGATTTTGATTGCTTTGGTAGCCCGTATGGTGATTGCGTCAGTCCGAGGACGATGTCAATCAGTCATCCGGGTTGCATCCCTTCATAGACCCATTAAAAAAGTCCGAAGGATTCTAATTCTAGCAATTTTGTTTTGATTTTGTAATCCGTATGTTGCGTGATTCCGTCCGAGGACGAATTCATTCACCATCAGGTTTACTTTGATTATGCCAAAATGTCTTGACTACCTAGTCCTAACTCACGTTCACACAGTGATGAGCACTGTGTGACGGGACCTCAGTTTAAAGTCCCATCCGAGAAGACTGAGCAGGTGGGGCCTAGTACATTGCTTAAGCGTACTCCAGCAGCTTGCTATGCCCAGAAGTGTCCGTCAGTCTGTCCATTTGTTGATCGATTTATCAGTCCGTTCAACAGACAAACATACCTACCGACAGACTACGAATCACATGGACACACGTCCATATCCCTCGTGGCCCGTCGGCAGGCAATCCCGTCTGTTGTTCTGTTGTCTGTTCCGGTCCTCCATCTGTCTCTCTGCCCGCCTGTCGTTGTTGGGTTCGTTGCCGCATCGGGGCACCGGCTCTGGCTCTGAAAGAAAAAGAAAGAGAACAAAACTGAAAAAAAAGAAAGAGAACAAAAGAAAACAAAGACATAGACAAACAGATGTTTCGGGCATGTACTCACATACTCTGGGTCATCAATTCATGACACAGGCACGCACGATTCTGTTAATTATATTTTGTTCATAAGTGTTTGCAAGCTTGTTGGAACGTTTACGACCACAGCTTATAGACACGCTTGAATAAGACTGATGTGGCGTAATCTAGCGCTAGCGTATACTGGTCAATTTTTGTAAGTTTGTTCAATGCGACCACAGCTTATTGACACGCTTGAATAAGACTGATGTGGCCTAATGAATGCTAAACATTCAATGCGAATGTTTATAAACACTACTTTATTCATGTTTGCAAGCTCGTTTGCACGTTTACGACCACAGCTTATCGACACGCTTGAATAAGACTGATATGGCGTAATTTAACGCTAAAATTTACTGGCCAAATTTGTAAGACTAATCATTGCGACCACAGCTTATCAATACGCATGAATAAGACTGATGTGACCTAATGAACGCTAAACAAAATGTGTGCTGATTATGTGATGCGTTTGTCCGATGCAAGCACGAACTCGATTAATTCGTGGTTGATCTGTCGGTTACACATCGCTATAATGTCTTCTATAGGATCAATATTGAAATTTCACTTTCTCAGCGTATTGATGAGCTCCTTTCTAATGCCTGCGTATTCAGTGCACCGTAGGAAGAAATGGTCTAGAGTTTCAGTCTCCTTGCAAGCCTCACATTGGTCTGTGTCTGACAGGTTGAGTTTTTTTCGTATCTGGTTAACGCCGATCCGACACATTCTGATGTGGTGTAATACAATGTCGCCTTGGCGTCCTGGGATGCGATTTTGGTATTTGCGTTTGACTCCAGGGACGATTCTGAACAGGAATCTGCCAGTTGTGCGTTCGTCCCATTATGTTTGCCATTTGCTGTTGATGTGCCTTTTGACTAGGGCGTTCGCTTCGGACTTAGAGAGTCCTATGCTGGTCCAAGTTCCCTCTTTGAGCGCTTGTTTGGCTGCCTTGTCGGCCTGCTCATTGCCTTTGATGTCAACGTGGCTTGAGACCCAGTCAATGTCCACAGTTGTGTTGTCAGTCACCATAGTTGCATACATCTGCCGGATTTCCTTGATTAGGTTCTCCCTGCTCTTGCTGCTGCTAGATTTGAGGCTTAGTGAGTCTGTGAGGATAACGCATTTGCCTGGATTTGCTGTTTTAATCCATTCTAGAGCCGTTTTGATTGCCACCGGTTTGGCTGTGTATATCGACAGGTGATTCGGAAGCTTTCACTTGAAGACTTCTTCCTGGTCGCCTATGAGTACTTCTGCTCCGCATTCGCCGGAGTTGGGCATTTTGGAGGCATCGGTATAGATTTCCCTGTGCTCCTTCCAGCTGTTGTCGATGTTTTCCAGAGCGTAGCTCCTGATTAGGGCCGTCGGGTCTGTCTTGCTTATCTGTGAGGATAGGCTGTCATACGCCTTGATCTGCGGTATTAGCCATCGCAGGTCAGGAGCCGGCCTTGAGCTTTCTATTTCGACGTTTACCAGTTCAGTGGCCCTGGCGAGCTCTGTCATTAACAGGCCTGGTGGTTTGGTCTTTTTGGCCATTTTAGGCAGTACCTTGTGTCTTAGGTGCTCCTTGCATGGAAGACATACCTCCCTGGTAGGGTGTGTGGGCGCAGAGCTGTGTAGGTATGTCGAGAATTTGAGAAGACTTCCTCTCTTCGCAGATCTAGTAGTATTTCTCCACACTCTACGTTGATTGCGTCTCGACGGCTGCTCTGTGAGGCACCACAGGTGTGCTTTGCTAATGAGCGAAGGAGATTTACTTGCTTAAGCATCTCTCGCTCAGACTCTTGATGTGGGGGTTCCAGGTGAGCGTTCTGTCGAATGTTAATCCCAGGAATTTGGCTTCAGCACATGACATGATTTTCTGTCCGTTGAGGAACAGATTTGCATCATAGCCTATGTATTTAACATTGGTAAAATTGATTTGAACTTTTTTTTTCGCAGACAGTTTGAAACCATTTTTTTGCACCACCGTGAGACTACGTCAAAAACCATTTGCATGGTCTTTCGTGCCCCGTCTATCTTCGCATATTTGTTCCACAAAGCTGATTCATCAGCGAAAATAGACCCGCCTATTGCGTTGGGACCCAGTGGATCGTATTTTTCAATGTCTTTGGGTAGCTCACTCATCATGGTATTGAACAGTAGGGGGCTTATTACACCACCCTGTGGGTACCGTTTTCTACTCTTTGTTCCCTAGACATTTGTCCATTACTCAGACACTAATCATTCTGTTATCGAGAAAGTCTCGTATCCAGAATAGGATGCGGCTGCGGTAACCAAAGTCATCGAGCTTTTTTAGAACTCCATTTTGCCACATCATATCAAAGGCTTTCTCAACGTCTAAGAAGACTCCTATTGTTATGTTTCCTCTTCCGGCATTTAGAGCTTCCTTGGCTGCCTCGTTCAATCTGACCAGGTGATCAGTAGTGCGTCTGTCCTTTCTGAAGCCACTCTGCCAAGGGTGGAGTAGACCGGTTTGTTCGAACTCATGTTCTAGGCGGTTTTTGATCATCTTCTCCATGACCTTGCATAGACAGCTCGTTAGGGAGATTTGCCGGTATGATCATGGGTCAGTTTTGTCCTTCCCTTGTTTTGGAATAGGCACCACGGTCCCAGTTTTCCAGACTGAGGGCATTTTGCCAGAGCTCCACACGAGGTTGTAGAGATTAAGTAACATGTGTTTGTCCTCCTCTGGCATATTACGATGCATGTCGTATTTTAGAACATCCTCACCTGGTGAGGAGGTGTTCCCTCTGCCATGGGCTTGCTCGAGTTCCATTCTGTTGGAATTTTTGTTGATGTCTCGGTTGTTAAGGTCTTCTAATTTCCCTGTGCTGAACAGGCGATTGATATGCTCATCGACCTTTGTTTTGGTTGCTAGGAAGGCAAGGTCATGGTTATCATTGTCCCCCATAGGGCATGGTGGGAGTTGAAGTCGCCCAGAAGTTTTATTTCACCTTCTAGGCCTTCAAGGAGCGTGTCATAGTCGGAAGATGAATGCAGCTTGGGACTATAGACGTGTACAACATTAATAGTTTCGTGATTGATGTCTATTTCTATTGTAAGGTGCTCTACGCTACTCTCACGTTGTGGCAATCTTTTGTAGGAAAGATTAATTTGTATGAGGGTCGCTATGCCGCCACCGCCCCCCCCCCGCCCCACCCCGGCCCCCAGAAGTGGTTGCAGATTTTGCGGTTGTGTCTTGTCTTTCGACATTGTAGTTGTACCTTTGGAAATCCTGGTTGGGTTTCAGACAGGTTTCCTGAAGACATATAATGTATGTGTGGTCATTTTCGTTGTGGAACGTGTTCCACAATTCGTCAAGGTTGGTATTAGACCGGGTGCCTCGAGCGTTCCATTGAAGAATTTTGACCCCCACGATTAGTTTGCAGAGGAGCAGACTTCTACAAATCACGCAACGAGACCGTTGACATCAAAATTGCTCCTGGCTGACTCGTTAGCCATGCACAATGTTGCTACGATCGTCTCTATGATCAATCTGAAAGTCTGAATAATTAATACAATTTGATGATCTCCACCAGCTCAGGTGGGACTTACCTTGTTCGCTGTTGTCTCGCTGGTAACCTCGGCCGGTGGGTATCTGCGGCTGCTAGCACTGCCAGTGGAGTTCTCAGGTGTGTTAACCTGTTTGTCCACTAGTGTTGCCTCCATTGTGCCAATTGGCTCAGCCCTTTGGTTCAGGCCCCTGCTACTGCCTGTGACTTAAGGCCCTGAGCAGGCGGGCTTTGTGGCGTCTTTGTTTGCCTTGTGGCCTATTTACAGGCTTTGCTGGCCATACTCACCTGAGGGGCCGTCTCTATTGTGGGGCCTCAGTGGGAGCCTCCTCCCCTTTTCCCGGCAGTCTCATCCCTGAGCGGTACCTCCCGGGGGTGGCAAGCTTCCTCCTTATGGATTCAGCCCTTTTCCGCCATGCCGTCTTTTCAGGAGGTGTGGCTGGTCCAGGTGCTGGTATCCCAGCCGGTCATTCAGGCGCCCTGCTTGTTTGCTGGGTGACCCTCTTCTTGGCCTCCCCATATGAAACCTGATCTATCGTTTTTACCTTCATGATGTCTTTGGCCTTTTGCAAAACCAGGAATCCGCGATATGTGGCACTGTGGCTATCCTTGCAATGTATACAGTGGGTGGGGTGGGGGGTCTGCTGGCAGTCCCCACTTTTGTGATTCCCTCCACAGTGTACGCATGCGCTGGCCCAGCAGGTGGCATCTAAAGCATATGGCCGGTTCTGGGATGGATGGTTTGACTTTGAAGGTCATCCATCCCAGTTTAACCTTGCTTGGCAGTGTGTCTGATTCGAACACCAGTTTCACTGCGTAGGTCGGTCTGGCCGTTCCGCCAATCCGCCAATCCGACCCACCCAGTCCACTTTATGTTCCCCTTGCGCGTTCATTTCTTGCTTCATGTCGTCATGCATGATGTCCCTTGGGACTCCCGATATGACACCTACCGCTTTGCTGGATCTGAGGTTTTTGGTGGCTTCCTATTGTTGTTATTTTCAGCAGCCTTTGAAACTGCATTTCGCTGGTGGAGGTCACTAAAACCTCTCCGCCCCTCTTGTTCAGGCGTGCACACCATGGCATACAGTAGCCTGTAAATCACCATGCGGGTTAATCCCGCAACATAGTCACCTGCGAGTCCCTTGACAATGACCCTCCTACCCTGGTTACCACCTCTCGGCCCACCCTTATGGCCCACCTCCCTCCCTTCGCAACTGGGCGTGCCCCCGGGGACCCTTGCTCTGTACAATGGCTGGGACTCTCCCCCACCACACACCGCTGGGGAAACCACCTTGTTCCGGCACCTCTTGCTGGGGGTACCTGTCCCTTCCCTCTCTTCGCCCCCCCCCCCTCCTCTAGCACCCATGACCCTCCGTTTTCCCTTGGGGCCCGGTGTGCCACCCCCCTTCCTAGGGGTGCTTTGTGGTGTATTCTGGAGATTGCGCTCCATAATCACCACCTACTGGGCCACCTGTCCGTGGGAGAATTCTCCCATTGTCAATTGGTCGGGCAGACACCACCCCCCCCCCCCTCGCCTGACCCTACGCCCCCTTCCAGGTGAGTAGTGGTGCTAGCCCCCTCACTCGCTCCCTCCCGGGGAATTACCGCCCTTTCTTCCCCACCGCCGCCTGGACAGGGTGGGTTGAGGAAGTCACCTTCCTCCATGCTGATTACCCTATGGTGTGAAGAATTTAGAAGGTGGTGTGTAGTAGGAAGATTTAGAAGGTACAGTGTGATAGATAGGATAGAATGCAGTAGAATTAGTGTGTGAAGGAAATGGGTGGATAATTCTGTGTAAGATGGAGGTGTAGAGGGAGAAGAGGTAGAATATAATAAGCCTGCGATTACTAAGTAAATATACCAGCATACCAGTGCTGTGCCGTCCCCTCTGGTAGGCCTAATCTTGCGAAAAATTTTCCTAAGCAAAATGAAAAATTGGTGTCGAAAACGATCAGAGCTAGCACTAATGGCCGAAAAATGCAGCTGTTTGAGTGGCGAAAGGTCTAGTGGTGTAATGCACGCAAACGAACATCCAAGAAAATTGCTCAAAGATGTTTAAACCACTTTAAAGTTAAGTAAATTATTAAAATAATTTAATAACAATTACGACTCAGGGAAGCACAGCAAAAAAACGAGAAAATAAAAAGAATTTGTTTTCGAAAATTGGCGCCAAATAAAAACGAACAAGACAACGCTAATGACCGCCAAGAGCACGATTTAAGTGACGGAAAATCTAGTGCTTGAATGCACGCGAACGAACATCAAACGGAAATTGATTAAAATGGTTTACATAAAAGGATTATTAGATAACACAGTTCTTTAAACTTTAGACTCAACTTCAGCAATACAATTGTGCCGCAAACGCAATAAAGGACGCAAATTAAACTAATCTAAAACACTTCTGTCATCAGCGAACGAAAAAAAATCCGAATGGACACACTCTTTTATCCTCGCTTGAAGCAGGATCAATCGAGTAGAATTTGTACCACGTGATACGAATTTGAACCACGTGATACCGTTATCTGATTATAATTTCGTTCGTTCGGATATGTTACACTGATAACATATCCGAAATTTAGGTCCATCTATATTGGTTCCAGGATTAAGATCATGTGTGCAACTCAATTACAGAATTGAATCCTGAAAGCGCTAAATGAGCACAATCAGAATATATACACATCCTTTGGTTCCGATCTCCAGTCAGGGAGGTGTGCGCGTGCGTGCGTACGTGATGTGGGTGTATGTGTTCTCCGATCGTCTCATGTCGTATATATCAGATACACGTGCGAGCGTTAAAATGTCTCCATTTAGCTAAGATTGGTTCCGATCGTATGCAACTGTGGCGTATCCATACACTTATGAAGAATTAATACGCGAAGCGCGTATGCATATGATTATATTATATTTGTAATAAATGTAAAAGACAGACATATAGACATACCGACGCATGTTTGATAACGTCACTTATGTATTATCATCGAGTCGCTGGTCCGCCAGGGGATACGCTCGGGTCTGACAGATCTGTCACATATAACATCGACTCTGTTGTAGGTGATTTTCTTGGTATCGCAGGTAACTTGGCCGGTGCTGGATTAATACTGTTCCAATACTCCCAAAGTGCCGGCCCAGTAACCCGCGTTATCGAGGTTAAGCGTCAGCTAGAAACCAATAGCCTTGATATTAACACCCTGGTACAGATTGGCCAGCACGGGTATCTTTTCGTTAACACGGCCGTGACTTTGCGGGAAATTGTAAATGAGGCATTGATGTTTTAAACTTCTCTCTTTCGCTAATGATAAGTAATCAGGATATGAATGCATTATTCTTCCTCGATGCTATTTTAATAGCCTTTTGTATTCGTGCGTGGGTGCCAATTCAATCCCGTGTGTACATATATCTATCTGTTATCCATCTATCTATCCATCTATAGTTATATATATAGTTATATATATATATAGTTATATATATATATATATATATATATAGTTATATATATATATAGATATATATATATATATATATATATATATATATATATATATATATATATATATATATATATATATATATATATATATATATATATATATATATATATATATATATATATATATATATATATATATATATATATATATATATATATATATATATATATATATATATATATATATATATATATATATATATATATATATATGATCTCAAACGAGGTCCCATTTACTATCACTATTATCAACCGAGTAGACAATTTACCGAGCTTTAGCGGCCGCAATTTAATAATTTTAGCCGAGGTTGATAATAGTGATATAAAATGGGACCTCATTTTATATTATATTTGTCATATAAACTGATATGTTGACATACTGTACAATAACGTCGATTCTGAAATCAGTTTGAATACACCATGTTGCGTGCATTATGCGCTCATCTGCACCATCTCTTAACTTAGCATATCGTTACAATCGAAGTAATAGCAAAGACATATTTGTCCAATACCCGCATCATTGATATATTTTTCAGTCGGGCCGTCGTAGTATCAAAAGTGTCCATTTTGGAAACACTGTTCTGAACTCTGTTGCTGTTGTGTTTTAGATTTCGACTATAAAATTGGCATACGTATTCGGGACTACATGAACAAGTGTAGCGCGGATCGACCGGTTAGGTACGAACCGCCCCAGTTCATCTGGGTACGGAACGACCGGACCGGGTACGTTCCAAGCACGACCCCCTGGGTATGACGATAAGTGGGTATAAAGGCATATCAGAGAGGCTCAGAATAAGTCCGAGTGATCCCCTAGCGCACACGCGCGGGCGTCATAGATTGCCTACCAACGCGCGTTAGCGTGTGGAGAGACTGGCATCTTGCGAATACTCCGGGTCTGTATTCGTAATTCCTTACTAATAGACCCTCATCGTCGTCCTTGGTAGGGATCATTAATAGAATGAAACGAGGATTCCGAATCTTTTTACAGATTTAAAATCGGTTCAGAGATACCCGCGGTGCTCCCGTTCAGAATAGTTTCCATTTAGCGTCATAAGTGCGTGTGTACTTGGTAATAGCTGACGGCCAGCAAGTCACTTGGCCAATAACCATACCTCGCCATGGCGGGCGCTTTGATTGGTTGAGACGCACAGTTGTGACGTCATAATATAGTATAAAAGGAGCAGCGAAATCAGAAATCGGCAGAAAGGTTAGAGAGGCCCGTGGCGGTGTGGCGTCCAGAGCAGACCGAGTCGTTGGGCAACCGTTTACCGTTAGCACCGGTGGTATAAAGCTCGCAACACTGCATTTCGGAGTTTAGCCTCATCTCTGGAGCACACCAACCGCATCCGCAATACTAGTTTTTGGAAGCTCCCGGCCGAGGTGGGGGGGGGGGCGGTAGGGGAGGGGAGGAGGCAATGACGAAATTTAAGACGGTTCGCCAATACCAACACTCTAGCGGATCTTCAGCGCGGATGGACCTATTGGCAGTGATGTAACACCACACAATTAGTATGTAGGACGGTGGAGTTTACGGATATCTCGCCGGATCTGCCCCGCCACACTGAAAAAGTGGTGAATCAAACTCCGCACATGTATCGTGCATTCCGTTAACATTTTGACCGCAGTCCCGATTGGGACACATTCTCGCACCACCACCGCACCGTACTAATTACGGCGTAATTCATCGTACGTTACCTCTGTTTGATTTCTCCCAGAAGGTAGTTCTCACTCAGCCAATGAAAATGCTCAATGGTTTTCAGTAATATTAGACAGTCATCTGTCACTAGCGTAAATCCTATGCGCAAACCTATCGTCGCTTCCACAATTTGCGCGAATTTGAATTGCATTTTCTTCGTCTAATTATCACAATGTATCAACATATATCTTGGAAGATCTTATGATCCTGTGGATTGTGTAAACTTCCTATTATCAAACAATCATAATATCGAAACACCCATATTGAATGGAGATTACTCCTTTAGTCCTTGAAGACACAAAGTGGTAACTATATGTCTAGTTTTGGACATGGTTGAATGTTTTGGAGCTAGTCCGAATAGAAGCTGTTGTTGTCATAGGTAACAACCTCACCCACCCTTCAAACTGGCTTAAAAACAGTCAACAAAATGTACCTACACCATGGGGGAATGAGGTTGCTCCTTTAACCCGTGAAACCCCAAAGCATATCCTGAGCTAATCATCATCTAATAAATCTGCAGAAATTCAGCAGTAAGACAGCACACATAAGGTTCATGGTCAGCTTTTTGGGCTGAGACTTAAGCCTAAATCTAACCCCAGAACTCCCTGAAAACCCAGAGTGTCAATTATATGTCTAGTTAAATACTAGCCATGGTAATTGTTATTATTGTATTAATCTATACTTACTTCACCTGCATTATTATTTATGTATTCCTTCAAAGTAGCCAGTGCAGTTTTGTGGGCTAGTGTTACTCACTATAAATGTGTGTTTGTTCTTCAGCATCCAATTATATATAGTGTTGGCTATACTACCAATTATATTTGGTGTCAACAGTAAGTTTAAGCTCTGACATGTTTTAATGTTTTGGAGCTAGTTTCACTGGAAGCTGTTGTTGTCATTCGCAGCACCACACACACACGCACGCGCGCATGCATGCACGCAGGCAGGCACGCACGTACGCACGCATGCATGCACGCACGCACGCACACACACACTTCAAACCGGCTTAAAATATTCAACAAAATGTTCCCTACATCATGGGGAATGAGATTTATCGTTTAACCATTGACACCCCAAATTGACACCCATATTAAGCTAGCTCTTCAAGATAGCCAGTGTGGTCCTCTATGCTAGAGCAACTCCATATAAATGCTGTGTTCTCCAACATACATGTAACCAAGTATGTAGTGGACTAACATTACTCCTGTAACCCTCGAAGCCACAAAGTGCCAACATTATGTCTAGCTTCTGAATGAAGCTTTTAAAGCCAGTTTAATTGGAACCTGTTGTTGTTCTTGGCCTATAAATGGGCATCCACTAAACACAAATTACAATTTTCTTGACGAATCTTGACCATTAAAGCTTAAAATGGGTGAGTCTGATCTGTGTGGTAGTTCATCTGAATTTTGTTTAAAGATTGCACTTTACAGTTGAGTTTCTGTTTATTAGCAGTTCAATACCCACGCCGACCAGAACCAACTTCTACAGTGGTGTCAATGTCAATTTACAGGCCAAGATAAGAGTATTTTTTGGAGATTTACGCCTGTAAGACTGGGTCAATAACCGAAGTGATTACAGTCGTACATTCCCAAATGTAGTCCCAGTCTCTTGGCTTGCAATTGGATTTCAATAAGCAACGATTTCAATTTTATTCACAAATCCTGACCAGTTAAGGGTTAAAGAATGTAATACGTTGTTTATATTCCAGCCAATACACCAGCTATATGACAAATACAACATACCTCCACAGACACCACACATGTATTTTTATCACTCATCATGTCATTTGACTGGTTGTTTTGCCCACAATACACTCCTGTTGACAATACCAGTGTGCATTTCAGCCTGGATTTTCAGTACTGTGTGCTTTCTGGATGTTAGCCAGTTGAATTTGTTTGATTAACCCTCTAATAGTAAAGATTGGTTAAGAACAGTGCCATTTTCACTTAGTGAATGTTCATTTGCGGGCCAAGAAAATACATTTTTTGAAAGGTTATCACTGGAATGCCTGGCTCGGTTATCCAGCCAGGTATTCCAGTGATAATTTCATGAACATATTCTCAATATCACCACAGAGGCTGCTTTTGCCGGCTCTGCACATTAAAGGGCGCTGATGGTTGATGAATGTCCAGTAAGCATGCCAATAATATAGGTTTGGGCCTGTTGAATAGGAACTTGACATTATTGGTCAGTGGTCATCATTTCATATCCAAGTATTTCCATTTTTGGCCTAAATTCTTTCATTCGTTGCCTAGAATAGTCATGTTTCCTGTTAAAATGTGTATATTTGGAACTTAGATATCAACTCGTCATAGAGAAATGTTTGTATTTCCAGCCTACATTCTCTCACTTTTGCCTTTTTCATCCATATTTGTTGTTGCTGAGCAAAGCAGTTGCGTTTTAGTCCAGATTTTCTTGTTTTCTTTTAAAGGCTTTGTAGGTTTCTGACCAGAATCTTCACATTTCCAGCTTAAATTTTCATATTACTAGTCATTTGAATGGATTTACCATTTTGAACCCAGATATATGAATATTAACTATCAAAATATATATATTTCTGGATAAACACTTGCTTATAATACCAAATTCACGGATTTCAGTACCAAATGTTTGCATTTTCACACATACATGTATTCTTGCATCCTAGGTTCAAATGTTCTTGTTTCCTATCAAGAGTTGCGCATTTAAGGATACAAAATGTTCATGTTTCTGACCAGAGTTTTCAGATTTCCAACGTAAATTTTAAACACGCCTATATTTATCAATATATTCATATTTCAATTGAACAATTTAACATTGTGGGCCCATATATGCATATTAACTGTCAAAATGTATATATTTCTGGATAAACATTTGCTTTTAATCACAAAGTCACAGACTTTAGTACCAAATCTTTGAATTTTCACACATATTCTTGCATTTTAGGTCCACGTCTTCTTGTTTCCTGTTACATTTTGAACACTGGTTGATATTTGAAGAAATGTTCCATTAAAGATTTAGAACTTTGAGCCCAGATATGCATATTAATTGTCAGAATTGCTATATTTTTCTGTGAACCTTTGCTTTTAACACAAAATTTACAAATTTCAGTAAACAATTTCTGGTGCATTTCAATAACAAGTTCTGCTTTTACGTACACATGTCCATGATTTCTGCCGGAATGTGTGTTTGCAACTTAATTTTAAATGTTTCTTATTCAAATACTGATATCACAGGCCTATTATTCTATATGGGCTGGCATACTGAAATTGTAGACTGACATGCAATCTTGATATCTCACTGAGGCCATCCTTAAGTTATTGTCTGTTTGTATTAATTATATAATATAATATAATATAATTTGGATACATATATAAGTATTCGATAACATTTAAGAATTGGAAAACAATTGTAGCAAACTATTATGAGCGTAATTAAGTCTTTCAAAAATGTATACAAAATTTATAATTGAATACCCATTTTGCTGACCATTTTGAAATGAAATTGATAGGAAGTCATGGTATTAGTCAGCAATTTGTTCAAGGGAGTTGTAGCTTAAATGAATATAGATACAGAACCTATACAATTTCCATTAAATCACAAAAAGTGTGTAAATCCAGAAAAATCATGGGGTTGCCATGGGGTGGAGGCATGCTACATCGATGGCGGTTGGGTCAGGGGGTGTGGGGGTGGGGGTGGCCCCCACCAACTTGGATAAAACCCTGGTATATATTGCTGCCTAAGGATCCAAGCAACTAATTTACTTGAACAATTCTGCAACTTTCTTGTGTTAGGCCAGATCAATTTAATCTTTTGTTGGCCTGCAAATCGACTTTTATCCTAACCAGCTTGGCCATTAAGGGGTTAACAAAACTACAAAGAACAAAGAGTTACAGAAAATTCTGAGAAATTCCGAGTGAGTAGGAATTGGCTGCCAACAAATTGTTAGATGGAAAGAATGTTGAAAATAATGCCTTAAAATTCCACCTCTACCCTTTTCCTAAATTTAAATGGAAATTCGAATTTGGGAGGGTTTGTAAAATAAACAAATAAATTGGTGTTTTTTGCATTGAAATGGAAAATGTCAAATACATGGATTCCTGAACCGTACACTAATATTGTGGCACTTACTGCTAATATCCACATTGGCCTCCTATATATATATATATATATATATATATATATATATATATATATATATATATATATATATATATATATATATATATATATATATATATATATATATATATAATATAAATATATATATGTGTAATAATTATGTTCATAAAATATATATATATTATGAACATATTTTTACTCAATATATTTATTTCATCTTATAATTCATGAATTACTTAATTAATTGTAAGATTAAAATTAACACAACCCAGCAAACTTATACACAGTGGCCTTTATTAGTTCTTCATCCTTTCAACGTACTTCACGAACCCAACTAAGTCGTGTAACACCCAGGATATGGCTGTGAAAATGGCAGAAGGGTTAACCCTTGATACACTGGGCTAGGTACGGTAATTTAGACATCTGCTATTTTACCCAAGGTTGTAAATATGACATCAACCCACCCTCTTTCCAACAATTCCATAGATACTTTACAGATTGCAAAGGCTTCCCCTGGGGATGATGACCTCGTACAAGAAAGTCAAATTAGAGAGAGGCCCGCCAACTCCCACCCCCACCACCCCCACCCCGCCCACTCCATACAAAAAATAAAGGATAGTGAGGGCAACATCTATTCAATAAAATTTGGTCATATTTTTTCTAAATCTATAGAAATAATCCAGATTTTAGAATAATATGCAATTATAAGCGTTTTATTATAATTTTACTATTATTAAACAGGCTAAATTTAATGTACTGTGAGAAGCAACTTTTCAGAATCTGCCTGACAGGGACAATAACAGACACGCACGCACGCACGTACGCACGTACGCACGCACGCACGCACGCACGCACGCACGCACGCACGCACGCACGCACGCACGCACGCACGCACACACACACCTCCCCACCCCCGCACACACACCACACACTTCTTGAATCTCACCTGGGAGTGGAAGTAACCGGCCATGAAAGTAAAACACGCACCCCGCTTAGCTCAATTCTGTTTATCAATATGTGAATATCACACAGTAAAAAATAAATTGTGACGTGACGGGGAGAGAGCGGACAAACTAAAGCTTTAGAAGGTAACTCAGAAAAAATAAACAAACAAGATTTATCAATGATCGGGTCATCGCGTGACTGTAAAGGCCGCTACAAAACAGACACGGCAATTTAAGCAGCTCGACTAGCTGCATCATCCGATTATCAAGCGCATGCCACTGGTATCTGAGGCATTTTATATTATTTCACGAATACAGTGTTATATTATATGCATATTACCTACACTATACTAGAATCGCGACGAATTGTTCTCAAACAATACTTCTTGCTATATTCGCTAGGCCTACGCATCCATCGCTCGTGTATTTACACTGATAAAAGAGGCGTGGCTTCGTGCCGATAAGTTGGTCATATCGCCGAAATGTAGATAGAACGACGATTTTGATTGGTTCACTCAATTTAGTAACGACGCAAGTTGATTGGCGAAAATCGATGCGCAGCATACATGCGCGCCGTGATTTTGGCTAGTTATGTAGCAGAGGGTCTGTCTGGAGTTACGACATCAGGGATGATTAACCCTCTGCCGACGGGAGAATGATTGGGACATTGCTTGAGCTATGGGTGCATCTAGTCTTGTGATCCGCAAATATGCTATTGCATAAAGAGAACCTTTCACCGTAGCCCTTAACAACATTACGGGGCATATTCAAAATCCACACAAGTGCGGAAATTCTACACGTCCACATAATTCTACATAAGTCTTCGTACATGACTATCTACAAGCCATCCGCAATGCTCATCTTCACCATTCATGAGTATGAACCGCATCAATAAGTTCGTCTGCGGATATTCCTTAGCAGCAACTCAGATTCGTGCCATCTCGTGCCGTAGATAGGTGTCGCTTCAACTACAGTGATCTTAGGACTATTTGTGTACCGATGACTACTAGGTACTCTTTAACCTTTTTAGAGTAATATTTATAATAGGTACCAATACATGTAGGTATCGCAAGGTCGTGTGAGACCTTATTTTTATAGTTTATATATTTAATTGTATATATTTATTTTCATTTATGTGCCGATGACTAATACGCACCGTAAGGTCACGCGACCTCATGTTTTACTTGACTGTATTAGTTGACAATATGGCAGTAGCCATCCAAGTTATATCGTTTTCTTTATTTTGTATGAAACAGGTTGGACCGCACTTCGCTTGGGTTACACTTTACTGCAACAACAAACACACCACATTGCTCCCAGCACAGCATCAATTTTTCACTGAGGTCGCTGTTCATGTTCTCAATACGTGAACCTGACATGCGGCCGAATAAACCTGGGTATTTTGGATCGATAGGAATGTTTAATAGTAGTTACGGATGACTACTCTTTATGAGACATTTATGTAAGCCTCTTTTCTGGGAGCTGCGAATACATTATACACCGGTGAGCACCAGCAAGTTAGTATAAACTGACATAGGTCGTGCTAAATTGATAGAATGTGAGTGGTTGTCTCATCCTAAGCTCCTCTGGCCTCATGGTGTATTAATTGTTTGGACTCAAAGTGTCGATGACCGCATACACCCACAAGTATCTCCGGATACATATTACCTAATTGCCATGCCAAAGCATGAATCGCTGCAAAATGATTATATTACATTTACACTCCCACAGTGCATTCTTTTGGCTGTCTGACTCAATCGTAAAGACAGGTAAATATTAATTTCCAGGGTGCGCATCTAACATGGTCCGAACTCGAAATGCAAGGTGACGGAGAGAGACACAGATCGCTATCTAACCCTGTGGTGACTGGGTTCGGCCTTAGAGCCCATCACACCTTCACAGGAAGGTCGACATATTTGAATATCTGTCTCTCTCGCCCCGCCATAAATATATACTACTTTCCAAATGCCTATGCGATGTGGCTTGTCCCTGTGTTGTTATTTGTGGTCATGATGCGGTTTGTGACATGATCGTTATTTTATTCAGAAGTTGCCACCAGGTGACATGTTTGCACGCTGTCGGTCCGAGGGGGTTGTTCCGTGGTGGTGACTATAGCGGACACCGAGCATTCTCGTCAAGCAGACCTATATATCAAAGATAGGAAAGACACATAGCCACTTGTGGCCGAAAGTAGAGCTAAAATCTAACTGTTAGAGTAGGTTCTAGTAAGAAGGCACGCATAAAGTGACAACTACTAAAATTCTACAGAAATAACCCGCCCTACCTACTCGTAAAAGAGTAAGCATCACAATACCTTTAACTACAGTAGATTGACTCACTTTTTCATTTTAGCATGGTTTGAATAGGAGAGTTACACTTTTTCCCATCTATCCTCCTTCACTTCGGCGTTGTAGGCATTTTCCTGTGATGGAGGCCCGCGCAAGGCACTGCCCTCTTGCAACCAAAAGCTTAGCCGGCCTGCGATTATATAGCGTTTATTAAATTTACTAAAGTGGACCCATTAAGACTCCCCTTTGCAGGGATATCTGCCAGAATATACAGATCAGAGATCTGTGAGGTACTACTGGCGAGGATCATGTTAAATAATAACACTATTCTGCTCTTAATACTTTTCATCTCCATTAGAAGCAAACGAGCACCATTGTTTCGCTCTAATAGTTTTATGTCTCTCGTCTAATTTCATTATGGACCGTCATACCGGTGACACTAACAGCCGTGACGAGACGGTGTGGTTCAACTTTTACGACGATGGTCGCACGGCCTCAGGGGAACGGGAACGTTCCACCGACTCTCGAAGTTGATCTATGTACGAACCTGTGAGGCGCGAATCTCATTCCTTCAGCCAGAGACAAGCTAACCAGCACCCGCACCCCAACACACCGTGTACCTGCAGTGCCACGGAATATGAGGGAGTCGTGGACCAGTGCGTCGGCCTGGAGGCTACACGAGCTTCCACCGACATTTGGAGAAGAGTGCCCCAGTAGAACCAGAGTTATTGAAGAATGAGTAAAATGTTTATTTTATAAACTGTTGCTAGTGCGTGCGTGCGTGCGTGCGTGCGTGCGTGCGTGCGTGCGTGCGTGCGTGCGTGCGTGCGTGCGTGCGTGCGTGCGTGCGTGCGTGCGTGCGTGCGTGCGTGCGTGCGTGCGTGCGTGCGTGCGTGCGTGCGTGCGTGCGTGCGTGCGTGTGTGTGTGTGACCACCTGGGCAAGCTTCCACCCAAGGTTGGAGAAGACGGCACCCGTAAAACCAGAGTTAATGAAGCATGCGTAACAATGCATATTTTGAAAACTCCTGCTAAAAGCTGTTGCTGTTGACTGCGAGACGCCAAAATTGACATATCTGCTCGGGATCACACGGGCATAATAGGAGTATAGGACATATGCATGCGTCGCATTTGATTGCCGGATAGCGTCCATATTTGCCCGTACGCAACTGCTTATATGGGCATGCAACACGCCCCCTTGTTAGCTAGACGTGGGCTTGGTGCGCAGAAAATCTGGATGCTAATTAGCCAATCAACTGCGGCGCCTGCCGATGTCCACGAGTTTGCATTAACAAGGCAGCCAACCTCCACAAAGACATATGGCTCCCGCCTAAAGAAAGGGCTGAAGTAGTTATAAGTACTGAGTTGTTGAAGTTACAACTGAATTAGGCGATATGAACTCTTCAGCTTTCTATGTACAAGTGAGAGTTGAGTGACGTTGTTGAGAGAGAGAGAGAGAGAGAGAGAGAGAGAGAGAGAGAGAGAGAGAGAGAGAGAGGGAGAGAGAGAGAGAGAGAGAGAGGAGAGTGAGGGAGAGAGAGAGAGAGCAAGAGAGAGAGCGAGAGAGAGAGAGCACACGAGAGAGAGAGAGAGAGAGAGAGAGAGAGAGAGAGAGAGAGAGAGAGAGAGAGCGAGAGAGAGTGAGAGCGAAAGAGAGGGAGGGAGAGAGAGATAGAGAGAGAGGGAGAGTGAGAGAGAGAGAGAGAGAGAGAGAGAGAGCGAGAGAGAGAGAGAGCGAGAGAGAGAGTGAGCACACGAGAGAGAGAGAGAGACAGCACGCGCTCATCAGTATGCAGAGTTACATATGTCAATACCTAGTTAACTAAACCACATTAATATAATTAAATACGAATTAACATGCATGTGTCATTTAAATAGCGAACATACGGACATTTAGAACAATAGTGTGCAGACGCTCATTTAGAACAATAGTGCACAGACGAACATTTAGAATAATCGTGTGCAGACGCACATTTAGAACAATAGCGTGTACCCTACACTTTTGAACAATAGCGTCTACCTGCCAATTTAGAACAATAGCATCTACCCACTCATTTAGAACAATAACGTCTACATGCTCATTTAGAACAACCAATCGGAGCGCAATATTTACATAGGTTAAGAGCTCATTTGCATAACAATAGCGTCTAACGACCCATTCACTGCTTGCGGCCACACCTAGAATGTGTATCGGATCCGCACCAAGCGTGGACAATGGTCATACAAGATGAGGGACTATGGTATTCCATAATGACCAGTCATCGCAGATGTACAGTTACTTCAATTACTGTGTTCTAGGTATTATTATTATTATTATTATTATTATTATTATTATTATTATTATTATTATTAATCAGGACAGTGTGACAGTCGACGATTCGGGGCAGGATGTAGATACTGGTGTCACTGTGGGACGGGATCTGATGGATGTAATCATACCACTGGTGCCTGTACACAACCATGTGCAGCTGGCTTCTATGGTGCATATTGTCAAAAACGTGAGCTATTTATTGTATAGACAAATACACTTATAGCAGTAATTTTAGCGTAGTTCAATATCAACAAGCCAGTAGGAGAATATTGGCCGTATTATGGTCAGATAACACTGTGGTCATGAACTTGAATCCAAAGTCGCCATCTCACCCTTCCATAGACCATATTGCTGCGGATAGGGTTTGATTTCGCCATCGCAGCATTGCACACAGAATGCGTCTATGTTATTATGCTTTATGATTTCACAAATTAGTGTAACAATAAATAGCAATTCAAAAAGACATAAATAATAAACAAATCATTGTTATTCCGTCATTTAAATCAAATTTGCAAAAGGCGTCCTGTCGTTCACTATTTCGTACATCATTTATGCAATTGCGCCTGGAATTATTGAACTTAAATAACCGATATCAGTATAAAGCAGATACAGTTATCTTTTAACCCCTCTTGTGTCAACAGCGCCTCAAAGCGCGCAACATGCTACCTTTATCAATTAACACTTTAAAGCTCTGGATATTTCAAAGAAAATGGCAATTCTCACTCAGTAATATCCATTTAGAGAGGACAACGTGTGCAAATTTGCTACAGAAATTTACAAAAATAACGTTCTGTTGCCACAGGTGGTGTTTAGCTTGATCATTAAATTGCTAATATTCAGTAAAATCCAACATTTTGCTTTGACGGCGTACATGTGCAGCCAAGAGAAGACCATTTTTGAAATTGTACTACTGGATATATAGGTTCGGTTACCGAGCCAGTCTTTCCAGTGATACATTTTCAAAAGTTGTCTTCTCTTCGCCTGCAAATGTACATCACTCAAGAGCACTGCAGATGACATTGTGTAGGTTTAACCATTATATGATTAAGCTGAAACAAGAGGGGTTAACTTATCTTAATTAAAGGTCGACTAATGTCACATGTTTACTCTCGTTATTATTTTGAAACTCGAGGCATTGTCTCACTTAAATTAATAACGAACACGGATTTCTTCCCGATTGTAATAACAGGATGTTATACGCTATCTGGCATCTCTGGATGTGTTCAGAATTGTCTCAGAATAAATATCATAAATCATTAAACGCTGTGTCTAAGTGCCTACAATAATAGGTATTATAAGATATGGCTACACAAATAGTGTAATATGGCGTGGATTTCCTAACCAGCCCAAATTTTACTGCTTGCTTCCAATTTCTAAAGCATTGGTGAAGACATCAGTGGAAGCTCTGTCAAATCAGCGGATTAATTTCATTAACGATAAAATATGGGAATTGATTAATTTGATGACAGTCTTTGAAATCGGTAAATAACTGGAACATAACTCTTACACATGCAGCTGTCATTAAATTCTACTGGAGATTTTAAGCAGCTAAGATCCGTTCCTGGATAATGTGTCTGTTATTATTGTCTAATCTAAGGTAGCAGGCCTTCCATGGCGTAGTGGGTGGCTTTGAGGATATCGCTAAGGTTATGGTATTAATGTATTATTTCTAGTAGCTCGCATATCATTAAGACCCGCTCTGGGGACCCTGTCGATCTCATCCATCCATATGCTTGTGTATGGTTGACGTTATATAGCCAGCCACGACAGTATTATAACCATTTCCTGGAATGGCCATTGTCTGGTCAAATATGTTGGCCAGAGTATTCATGAACGGTGAAGTTCGACAAGCCATTATCAAGACAAGTATTGGGACACTTGAGTATAGACATAAGCGGGTTGTGCTAGATTCGTTGGTTCATCACAGCCGTGAAGCCCTGACACGGTGGTTTGATGCCTGCTTCCTTGTCCACTTAAAGACAACTGGATTACAATAATCACATGTCCGGTATGAGCGTGTAACATATGCTGAAGTGGTTGCTCATGTCTAGAAAGGGTGTAGATGTGTGTCACTGTAACGCGCTACTATTGAATTTGCGCCATAGATCAAGTGTGCGGAGACCAATATATAATTTGATATTGGCACACCCCTTGGCCAATTGTGCAGGGACGAACTTCGAATTTGATATTGATGCATCCTTTTGTCATCGGTTGGCGATCAATATCACATGTTATATTGGCGTGCCTGTTGATCAACGGTACAGGAGACCAATATCATATTCGATAGTGTCGTGCCAATTGGTCGATGGTGCAGTGGACCAATTCCATATTTGATATATCCTTGCCCGTTGGTCAGTGGTACTGTGGTATCAATATCAAGTGCTCTATTTGCGCCGATGTGAAACAATGTCAAATTAGACAGTTTCTCATTTCCTGTTCATCAGTCTAAAGGTGTTTATTCGGGTGGTACACAATGTTGTGTCACAGCTGCAGTGGAAGACAGTTAAACAAGGGTCCAGAGTTGTGAGAATTGAATACAAACATCAACGGTTTCGTTTTCAAATTGCTCTATAAAACAATCGACGCATGTGTGCAAACACAAGTATATGTAGCGACATCAATGCCTACGTTTGCATACAACTATAAAAGTCAGTGTAGCTTTTAGAATTAGGCATGTCACCGCCAAATCTACTCATCCATATGAATATACGCCATTGCTATGATATAAAATATGTGATATTGTGTTGTTTTGAGTTCATCATTTTCAGAAATTATGTTATTATAGAATTAATATTTAATAATAGTCGCGTTTTGGTTTTTATTTATTGCGTCTGCAAGGCATTAATGTCGTTCAGTACTAGTAATGGGCTGTAGTAGACGCGTTTTCTAATTGACTCACATAAGTCACGTGATTTTGAGTGGGCGGGGCGTAATTGCCCATATGTAGTGCCAAAAATGGCGTGTTTTGGTGGGCATCCTTGTACAAACGCATGGCCTGTGAGCGCAAATAAAAAAAACATGTCCTACACATCCCTGCGGTTAGTTGCAATGATGATCACGGCAGTTCTAATTATTGATTAAACGATATGTAAATGCTTATCATGCTCTTATTAGGTCTGTTCGGTTAATCGATATTTCATCGATAGTCGATTGTTTTTCCTGGCGATTATACAATTGAGTTTAAAATAAAATAATCGGAAAAAAACCAACCGATTTACTGGTAAAAATTCGATTATTTATTTTATTCAGGCATAATTTAATGTTACTGTAATACGGCTATTGCATCGATGGTTTGATTTTTCTAACACAAGTTGTATAAGCATCTATTCCTGACGTTCAAACCTGCACCTCCCAAGTCATAATCCATGCGCGCAAATGTGTATATAAGTAAATGCTTGATACGCTGGGGATCGGAAGTGTTTGATTAGTACTTTTTAATACCCCCTCTGAAGTGTTGGTGGTCATTTTGCGAAAAAAAAAATAAATTAATTACTATTTTTCATAGTAAATTCACAAAATTTCGATGTGATTTTTCACAAATTATGACCATTGTTTGGGAACTAATTTGACTTTAAGCTGTTGCTACCTAGGGCGTCAACAAATTGTGGGCATATGGGCATACGCGTCAGTTTCTTAAAACCATTATCCAATGGGAACGAGTGAACAATGGATTTGAAATTGATATCATTATATTGGGCGTGGTTGTTCCTCGTGTTCAGCCAGTCAGAAGGACTGGTTGATATAGACTCCTATTAAGCGTCTTGCGGTCTTTCCTCGCTTCATAAGTCTACTTAGTTGAGGTAAACTAAACCTAACTAGGAACTTATTTACGAAATTGTGTATGCTGATATTTTTATAGAAAATCATGGATTTTTATTTATTTATTTATTTATTATTATTATTAATTTTAAGAAATCTGTACGCTCCCCCCCCCTCTCTCTCTCTCTCTCGCTATCTCTTTCTCCCTATCCCTCTCTCCTTCCCTTGCTACGTAGTTGCTACTTCCATAGTTCCAAGATTACATAAGCAATTATCTGATTAAATCGATTATTTTCCAGACATCAGAATCGATTATTTATCTCCATAATCGATCAGCCCTAGCTCTTATACTAATATTTTTCTAAAGCATTGTAAATGACTTCAAAATACCTATATTCATTGTTTCATTTTCTTCCTCTTGTAAATCCTGTAAATCCGTTGATAAAGTATATGTCTTGCTGGACACAGACAGTAACACTACTAATAGTAGGATAATTATAAGATCTATTACTACTAGTACTAGTTATAACAATATTATAAGTATAATGAACACATCTACTACTCGTACAGAGATATGTTCACTCTAGCTCACTTTATCGCAGAATGAGCAGCAGAAACAGAGTTCACTATTTATAGCAGCTCCACCTGTCAATAAATTCATCATATTATCGATTATCCTTCTAGCGGTGGATGTGCAATCTGATTGGATCAGCAATTGATGCAGAGTTATCTATTGGCTTTGTAGCGATAGACACACTTACATTAGAGGCACACCTGCTCACTCCTTTAGCAATGGACGTGCCCGAACGATAGAGGCACATAAAATATCAATTACTTTTGCAACGATAGATGTGCATAAATTATCGATTATCCCTGTACTGATGGACATGCAATCTGATTTGCTGAACGATATATATATATATATATATATATATATATATATATATATATATATATATATATATATATATATATATATATATATATATACACCATTATCAATTGGCGTTGTAGCAAAACACGTAAAAATTAACAACTTCTCGTACTAAGATTTTGTTATAGATGCAAGTAGCTTTCTGAATTAATCAACTTTTTTGCTCAAACAATAGGAAGAAATTATTAAAAAACTACATATATTAGTATAATATTTCTTATTGATAAAAGGGAAACATTCTTCATTACTCAGTGCAAATGTAAATTAAGCTATTTTTATGTATGTTACGTTGATGATTATTCACTAGAGGTATTTATCAGTACGGCACAGAATTATAGCTAAGTACATTGGAGGAATGAAGTTGTAATCAATTTCTCAGACATATCAAAGACTTCCTTCCTGACACACTATGGATACGTAATAGGGTATATCACTGCAACCACTGAATGCGTTCTACATTTACTTTGAACCTGGCTGCGTAATAATCTATCACTACTGAAACATGGCAGCAGGAATAAGAATACAATTTGCAATATTAACTCAGCTAGATCACGATTCGAACGATGTAATGGATAGCATCTAAGCATTTGGGAGTAGAATAGAGGTTCAGAAGTTTTGCATATATATTTTCATCGAAGTTTGATGGGAATTTTTTGGTCTGTCAAGAATTCTGTCTAAAATTTCAATTTTGAGATTTTTGCTGCATATACCACACATAGCAGCGTTTCTGTTAGAATGCTATTATCGTCATTGGCAACACGTGGCCATCAGCTGCTAAACGCCATAAAAGTAAGAGCGACAAAGGACATTTACAAAGGGATGTGGCTGACAGAGTTTTCAATTATACCAATTTATTGTAATTTTCTTATTTGACATTCATTTCAACTGCCACGCTGCAAGCATCACTTAAAAAGTATTGATCAGCGACCGTACATTCAATTTATAACCCATCTCAGCTAGTCTGTATCAGTATTTCGCGACAACATATTTAGCATGTTTCTGATTTATTTTGGAGAACGTTTATTTCCAGCGTGTATATCTTACAGGCTTCATGTTCATAGGCTTCTGCCATAGTCTCGGAGTAATACTCTTTGCGGCTGCTGCTTCACTACAATTCCTATAGCTGGACATATTTAAATAATCCACAAATTATTAGAAGCAACATTCTCGAATATAGGAAAGAAACAGGCAGATCTGAATACTAAATTTATTCTAAAGGTCCCATGATCAAACTTGGCAAAGGGACAGGTGTGTTGATGTGAACTGTTTTCATTCTCAATGTTTAAATGGAAATTCCAATTCTTCACCATATGAGAATCCTGAAGATGAGGCACACGCTTTGAAAGAAACCCTGGGCATCGAGTTAATATGCCGACTCCAAATTCAGTACGTTTTGATACACCTATTAAACCGATAGGCCACTGTTCTCACACTCCACTTTGTGCTGCCCAATGGGATGAGATAATCATGAGAAAATGTTTCATCATCGTGGAGTGTGTTAAACCATTGCATTAGCCAAAATGCGTGGAGAGTTAATAATAGTAACTCAATAGAAGGACGAGTTCGGACAGAGGAGCCTGTGTGAATACACGCTCATTTAACACACAGTCAAAATTGCGTGAAGGGACCACCACTAGTCCCGATCAAAATGCAGTTTCCTAATGTAGGTGGTCTCTTCATAGAGGACCTAGTGTATTATTTAATTGGATTTGAGAAAGCAAGAAAGTTAATTATTAAGGCATGCTGTTTCTTAATACAGGTGGTTTTCACGAAACGTTTGATTGTACATCATCATGCATGTCTTGGGGCTAGCACTGAATATTAGCTATAGCTGGACATGATGTTGACTTCCGGCCATATAAATCTGGAATTTCCAATCTTTATAAAGAAGTTCATCACAGAATGGTTGTATTATCCCTCTAAGTCACAGAAAATATAATTTGCCGAAGTGGCTGGAATTACTAAATTAACATGCATACTTAGCTGTAGTTTACCATGCTGCAGATGTATTTTAAGGTTATGTCATAGTTATTAGTGTGTATGCGGAACACATGTATGCGTTCACATTTCTACAGCTCCAAGGCCATTTTGATTATGCGGCTCTAGAGAGACACAGGTACTATAAAAATCAGATTACTAACACAATGCTCAGTTCATCATTCCCGATATTATAGAAAACATATCAGAAAATGAATCATTCAAAGATTAATATTGGAATATCCATTGCGATTTAGATGGAAATATTCATGTTTATATAAGTGCATCTAGTTTTCAAAATAGCTCTACTTTTTCAGTGTTATTTTAAATTATTATTTTAAAATACATAGATTAATCGGAAGTATATACATGTCAATGCGATGAATTCTTAGTGTCAATGTTTATAATCTTCTACTGTTCCAAAATGCAGGAAAACCTCGAAGAGGGGGACTCAGCGTCAGAAAAATAGGTCCAGGTGACCATTTATATACTGCGTATCCTGTCATCTGTCAAGCAATCACTAAAATATAATACAGTCACATAGTAGTAGTAGTTACATAGTACTCTTCTGCATATTAGGCTATAAAGCCTGTAGCAGGTCTTCACTGTCTTCATTTTCTTCTTGGGTGTTTTGTACCTTTTTGATGTATTTGGTGCGGACGGGCATGATTGGAAAATTAGCTGAGTAGACGCTTTCTGAATAATGTCAGTCTAGTCTTCCTTTGAAGTCAATCATAGTTGGAGCTGTCATGACGGCATCTGGGAGGATGCGCCAGTGGTTACAGAATCGTATGCTGAAGAGCTGCTTGCGTAAGCATTGTGTCTGCGTTTTGTAGCTGGTTCCCCTAGTTCGCTCTTCAGTGTCTGCCGGGAGGATGATATTACAGTCAATGTTATACATATCGTGAGTGTACTTGTAAACCTCAATTAAGTCACCTCTTAGGCGCCGATACAACAGACTTGGCAGCTTGACTGCTTGCAGTCTTGCCTCATAGGGTTTATTCTTCAGGGCTGGCACCGTTTTGTTTGCACGGCGTTGTACATTCTCCAGCAGTTGAACAACCTTTTTGTACAGTAGTGACAACACAATATTTCCATATTCTAGATGAGGACGCACAAGGCCTTTGAACAGCAGGACTAGCTTTTTGGGGTCGAGGTAGTCAAAGGATCTTCTGATCATCCCGACACGCCTGTTTGCTTTGCTTTCGGCGATTTTTGCGTGCTTGTCAAATTTGAGACGGCTGCCCGCATACACTCCCAGGTCTTTTTCACAGGTTGTCGTCCCTAGGATTGTAGTCTGGCTGCTCTCTTTCATACTGTATTTGAGGTGGTTATTCGATTTGCATAGGTGCACCACCTTACAATTTGATGCATTAAAGTGTAGTTGCCAATTGTCTGCAAGTTGTTTCGATCAGATTGTAGTGCTTGTTGATCTTCGTTTGATGATATCTCTGAAAACACCTTGCTATCGTCAGCGAAGAGCTTGACCACATTATCAACTAATTCGGGCATGTCGTTAATGTAGTAAACAAACAACACTGGACCAAACACACTGCCCTGTGGGATCCCGCTGAGTACTGTTTCCCATTTTGAGGTGGAACCATTCACAGCTACACTTTGACTTCTGCTGGATAGGAATTCCTTTATCCATCCCAGGACTTCTCCATCGATAGCATAACTCTTGAGTTTGCTTATGAATCACTGGTATGGAACAGTGTCGAATGCCTTAGAGAGATCTAGGTAAATGACGTCGACTGCTCCTCCATTGTCAAGAACTTTGGTACAGAAGTCTAGTGAGTCCAATAGTTGTGTGATACAGGAACGCCCACTCAGGAAACCGTGCTCGCTGTCGGTTCCTACTTTTGGCATAGTCTTTATAACAGGATTCGTCACGAGATTGTCAGCAAGTATTGAAAGCATGTTGTTTCATTTTGTGTTTCTCGCGAATACTGGCATTCGTCCAGGTGGTTAATTTCTGCTGTACTTGAGGTGTCTTTCTACTTGTCTTGCGGGGGACATATGTCTTTGCTGAATCTAGGAGTGTCTCTTTGATCATGTGCCATGTGTTTTCCGTGTTCCGCCATCTAATTCGTTATCCCAATCAACTTGTTCTAGTCCTGTCCTCAACTTGTCATAGTCGCCTTTACCATACCAGAGTTTCTCAATCTTGGTCTGGTGTTCCTGCTTATAACATCTAAATGTAAAGTACAGGTTGGTGTGATGACTTTTTCCTAGTGGTAGCATGTAGTGGATTGTATCTACCATATTTTTCTCATTTGTGATGACTAGGTCTAACGTATTTGGTTGTTGGTTGCCTCGGTAATGCGTTGTGTCAATCATGTTGGTACAGGAATGAGTCTCTCACTTATTCTAAGAACACACTTGCTGGGTGGGTATCATCAGATGGAGATCCTTCCAATTGATTTCTTGATGCTTGAGATCACCTATCACTAGAATATGGCTATAGGCAGTTCTGCATGTCAATCTTGGTGCCTCACGAACATGTCGGCCATTGGTGATGGAACTGTTTGGAGATCTATATATACAGCCAATTAATATGCTATCATTGCCTTTAAGTTTCGCCTCTATCCTAACTGGTTCTTATACCTCAGGCATAGTTGAAACTGGATTCTATGACGCCTAATGATTGTTTACTGTATATGCATACTTCTCGGCTGGGTCATTCACGTTCTTTCGTAAGACTGCAGTTATGGCTATTAAATCAGGATTCTGCTCGTAGATCAATGTTTGCAGTTCATTTCGCGTATTCATAAGTGAGTCTGAGTTTAGGTATATACAGGTCAAACCAGTGTTAGTCGTGTTCGTGAACGTATTTACACAGTGGTTAAAACTATTTATAGAGTTGCTTTGAAGGCTGGTTAGTTGGTCACTGTGGACTTGCGTAGTCGTATGACGCATCCGTCCCTGGCGATCACCCAATTTACATTCCCCTTCTACTGTTTTGATTCTCGCGCTTTTTGATCTTGTTTCACCTTCAGCTTCTGGAACTCTTCTTGCTCTAAAGAGGTCATATCCTGCTTGATGAATATCCTTCGTCGCTCCTCGTTGTTGTTCTCCGCTAGAGTATGTGTGTGTCTTAGTATCTCGTTTTTGATTCTATGGTATCTACTTATATATGTAATGGTCTAGGCTTACGGTCGTCTCTTCTTACCTAGGCATACTAGTGTGGATGCTGAGGGTTTTACGCTTACGTTTTGTTGAACCTTGTTCACTAGTTGGATGTCATCGTCCTTCCTCACACATGGGTCATCAGCTGTACGCTCGAGTGCATTAAACAGGATAATATTTAGCTTTCTTCTGTCTCTTTCTTCCATTTCACTGGTGCCGTCTGGCAATATTACTGTTCTATCTTTGTCTATGGCTTCTTTTGCTTAGGATTGTACATGTGTTGCCGATTCATCGTTCCAGACATCGGTAACTGCTGCTTTCTCTAACGCTGAAATCCTACATTTATTATCTTGCAGCTGATTGTTAATAATAGGATACGAGAAATCGAGAAGTCTTCAACATGTGCCCAGGTCTGCGCAGGTGCCATGCTGATAGGTAGCAATCTGATCATCCATTGAGATGAGCTTTCTGATTGCCATCTTCCATCTGAGTATTCATGCTTTGGAGCTCTGAATTTGTTTTCTTTCGGTATGTGTTTTCTTATTTCTAGCTATGATCTCTAACTCTGAACTTGCATTTTATGGAAAACACTATTCCACACGTTTGACAATATCTTCACTCAAGTCAGGAAACCCCAGATAGTCTCTCTTTACCTGTCTATCCAGTGAGCTTGTGTTCATTATTCATGGCAATGTTCCTTT